>JAWZYT010001862.1:32500-45000 GCA_034508575.1 Petrolisthes manimaculis | reverse complement strand
CCACTGATAGATAACAAATAGACGAGAAAATAGATAGATAACAAAGGCCATTTTGGACCAACTTTAAATATGGCGTCTGTGTGTTTAACCCTTCTCCTACCTTCACTATACATCGTAATAATTTAAATATTAGAAGCTCAGGTAAGTCTATATAGCTATGTGGTATTGTTTATATCAAGGTCTATATATATATCTATCGCTATATCACCCTTTGGGAACCAAGCAAATAATAATATAGCAGAAAATAGATAGATAAGCTATTTTTTTTTTTCGTCCGTGTGAAATTTTAGGATTAATCTCGTAAGAATTTATATTATTATTATTTAATTATAAGCTCAGGTAAGCCTATATTATTCTGAGATTATAGTTTATTTATATATCTATCGTTATATCATACTGTGGAAAGTCATAGAATAATAATATAGCAGGAAATAAATAAATAAACAATATATATTTTTTGGCCCCGTTTGAAATTATCGGCGGATTAAATTCGTAATCATTTCAATATTTATTATTAATTAGGAGATCAGGTAAGCCTATATTACTCTGATATTATATTATAGTTTATTTATATATCTATCGTTATATCACATTGTGGGTAGTGTGGGAATAATAATATAGCAGGAAATAAATAGATAATTTTTGTTTTTTTTGGTCCCGTTTGAAATTATGGGAATTTATCGTAATAATTTCAATATTTATTTTTTAATTAGCTCATTTAAGTCTATATTACTCTGAGATTATAGTTAGTTTATTTATATATCTATCGTTATATCACATTGTGGGTAGTGTGGGAATAATAATATAGGCGATAAAATCAATATATAAAAAAAAATTGTCGTCAGCTGATTTAAATTACATGGAGGTATAATAATTATGAAGGCGGCATGACGACTCAGCGTTGTCAGATGTGCGATAATTAGCGCTAAATACGATAATTTAGCCCTCGGTGTGATATACGATAGCATGCATGAAATAAATCAGATAATGCGATAATTATAGAAAATGTGTGATAATTATAACGGCAAAAAAATAGGATAATGTTTAATAAATTGGTTATTAGGGTGAGAAGGAATCTGGTGATATATACATGAAAAAAAAAAAAAAAAAAAAAAAAAAAAAATGGAGGAACGATAAAATGATCATTTAATTCGTAAGTATTATTATACCTACTCAAATTTATTGGTATATAATTATTATATAATGTACTCTGTAGATAGGCCTATACTATAGTATTATAATAAATGGTATATTACCGCCGTCCTGTTTACAGTATATTAATTATTAAGTGTTTTCTGATCTGAAAAAATGGATTACAAAATTATAATATATTACGATAAATAATAATAATAATAAATTATAATAAATTACAATTAACTTTTTTTAATAATTTCTATACTGTATAATGTTAATTAATCTCTCAACACAGATACGTATATTATCATTTCTGACAAAATTATAGATTTGTGTGAAAAAAAAAATGAGGGTTGAAATACGATAACTTTTAACATCCAGGTACGATAATATGAGTTTGTAAATCTGGCAACAATGCTGATGACGTCACGAGGCTCACTGGCTGAGCTACAGTGTTGCCAGATGCAGGGAAATGACTGTTTTAGGAAATTTAGAAGTCCACACAGGGAAATACCGAAATAATTTACAGTTCGTTCAAAAATAAACAGGGAAATTTTTACAAGATCTAATAATACCTAAAAAAAAGACCATCAATGTTCACAGGGAATAATTGAGGTAAAAAGGGAAATTTTGATATTAAATATATAAGGGTAATGTGGCCAAATAGACATGGCAACACTGTCACCTATCAACTCACCTCAACTGTAATGGCGGCCGATATCCGAGATTACCGTAATTCATCAATATTTATTAGTGTTTTTTGTTAATTATATCGATTTATTTAATATATATGTGTACCCAGAGAGACAGGAGATCTTCTACTACATATCATAGGTATGTTAAAAGAGAGAGAGAGAGAGAGAGAGAGAGAGAGAGTGTGTGAGAGAGAGGAAGACAGATAGTGATTATTATTATTTTTTTTTATTTAATTAATTTATACAGATAGTGAGAGAAAGAGAATTAAAAGAGAGAGAGAAAGTCATATAGAAAATATATACCACAGAAATGAACAAATTTTTGAAATTAACGAAGTGTAATTTACACGTAAATATTGTCTACCTCACACACTGTTTATTTATTTATTTATTTATCTATTTATTTATCTATGTATTTATCTATTTATCTATTTATTTACTTATTTATCTATTTATTTATCTATTTAACTATTTATTTATCTATTTATTTATTATTTATTTATTTATTTATTTATTTATTTATTTCCTTATTTATTTATAACCTTACCTGACCTAACCTAACCTAACCTAACCTAACCTTACTTAACCTAACCTAACCTAACCTTACTTAACCTAACCTAACCTAACCTATTCCACAGCAGACTACCGGGACCTAACCTGGGCAAACTACCTGGAAATAACCGTGGTAAAATACGGTATTTATTGAAAGAATTACCGTGTTGTAGCAGTGTCGCCAGATCCGGCTAGGTCCCGGTATTTTACCCCGGTCATTTCCCGTACTTTACCACGGTTATTTCCCAGTAGTGTGCCCAGGTTAGGTCCCGGTAGTCTGCTGTGGTCTAGGTTAGGTTAGGTAAAGTCAGGTTAATTTCAAAATGCCCAATTTGAATATATAAGTGGGTAATTTAGGTAGAAAATTGTTCTCAATGACGGTAATTCTTTCAATATTTACCAATCATACACCTATTATTATTATTATTATTATTATTATTATTATTATGAGGTGCTGCCAATTCATATGTATTATCAAAATTATATTATACATACCGTAGGTAGAATTAATTCAATGTGTTTTTCAGGATTCTAGAGTAAATTATTCCTCCAAATTATTACAAGCAAGAAAACGCCATTATTTTTGCTCTTCTGACATTATTATTATTATTGTTATTATTATTATTATTGTTATTATTATTATTATTATTATTATTATTATTATTGTTATTATTATTATTATTGTTATTATTATTATTATTATTATTGTTATTATTATTATTGTTATTATTATTATTATTGTTATTACAGTAAATTCTCTCAAATCCGGAAGGCAAGGGAGTTTTGGATCTCCGGATTAATGAAAATTCCGGAGTTACGAGTTCGCTTACGTATACGTATACGTATACGAACCCATACATATAGACACAAACATATAATACTGTACATAAATGCAATATATGATAAAAACAAACATATAATTGTGCTTACCAATGATGTGTAGTGAAGTTCCACTTGTACAGTACAGTATCTTCTTGTTCCCGTGTCCAGTATAAGGTAGGTGTCCAGTATAAGGTAGGTGTAAATCCATGATTTTTTTTTTTTTTATTTTATTATTTTTTTTTGTATTTTATTATAACACTTAAAACTAAATTATGTACAGGTACTGTCTTTTCACTACACATCAGTCGGAGTCAGATGAGAACCCACCATAAGGGGGTGGGTCATCCAAATCCAGGAGATCATCTATGGTTAATGGGCGAGATGGACCAGCCACAGGTTCAGGTTCTGGGGTGGGTTGTGGAGATTTAGCTGTGGCATTGGAGGCAGTAGAGGCAGGAGATTTAGCTGTGGCATTGGAGGCAGTAGAGGCAGCCTGTGCCTCACGGATGATTCCAGCGGCTTCAGCTTTTTTGGCAGCCCTCTTGAACATGTCTCGTATGTCTGCTTGTTTTACAGATTGTTGTCTTAATAAGGAAACATCCTTGTAGTAGAGGTGGCCCCTCATAACCATTGCCACAGGAAATGCTGGGTGTCTTTCAGCCCAGTTCACAAACTTTTCAAGCCACCCCATAGCCTCGCCCCAGCTGACTTTCTCAGCCAAATCTGTCTCATCCATTGGATCATCATCCACTTCCTGGGGTTTGTCTGGGTTGACCACACTCTCTATAAGTTGGCTGTCTGTCAAGTCTGGCCAGCCTTGAAGGCATTTGTCCTCTGCAAGCCATTCATTTATGTCATCCCGGGTTAGTGCCTTGGCTAGGTGATTGGGCACTGACTGCACAATTTCATCCATCAAATCGCTGCTCGTCAGAGTTGCCATACCCGCCCGGGAAAAATCCCAAGATCGTGTTTTGTTTTTGTTTTTCTGTTTTTTTATGTTTTTTTTCATATTTTCTCTCTCGGAGAAAACTCTCCGAGGTTTCGAGTACTCCGAGGTTCTGAGTTCCGGTTTAGAGAGAATTTACTGTATTATTATTATTGTTATTATTATTATTATTATTACCTGTATTATTATTAACTTTTCTGTCAACATAAACTTTGATAATTCCTCGTGTTAATAATTTGGGAGAAACAATTGATTACTGTACAGTGGACTCTCCAATAACGCGGTAGTTACGTTCCTGGAGACGTCGCGTTATTAAAAAACGCGTTATTTAAACTTAATTTCCCCATAGGAAACAATGGTAATAGTGGGGGTTGCGTTCCTGGACAATGCAAAAGTCTACCTTTTGGGGATTTTGTTACTCTAATGTATGAATAGTAGAGTCAAACTAAAGTATGTAGTTGGTGACTCAAACAACAAAAACCCACATTCTCGTTTTATTTATATTTGTAAAGTAACGGTACACTTTCCTTCACATTTAACACTCGTCACTCCAGTCTGCCTACTCACCCCGCTCTCCCTCCCCACCCCTCTCTCCCTCCCCACCCCGCTCTCCCTCCCCACCCCGCTCTCCCTCCCCACCCCTCTCTCCCTCCCCACCCCGCTCTCCCTCCCCACCCCTCTCTCCCTCCCCACCCCGCTCTCCCTCCCCACCCCTCTCTCCCTCCCCACCCCGCTCTCCCTTCTCACTCTGTGTTTCCTCCACATCCCGCTCTCCTTCCTCACTCCGCTCTCCCTCCCTACCCCGCTCTCCCTCCTCACTCTGTGTTTCCTCCACATCCCGCTCTCCTTCCTCACTCCGCTCTCCATCCACACCCCACTCTCCCTCCACACCTCCTCGCTCTCCCTCCACACTCGTGTTACCTTCCTCTGACACCACATCTGTCTTCCTTTTAAAGAATTGATCAAGTCGTGTCTGTTTGGTCAGAAAGCGGGCCTGAGCAGCTCACCCTGCTTCCCGCCAAAAGTAGTGTGGGTAAGCGGGTGAGCGTGGCCGCGTTAAATCGAACAAATAATGTTATTTAATCATATCCCCCCTATATATTATACCGCGTTGAATCAAAAACGCGTTAATCAAAACCGCGTTATTGGAGAGTCCACTGTACCTTATAATTTAATATAAGTACACTGTGGTGTTTTTTTATTACATTATAGGTTGGTGAAGGGTTGTGTCGTATAAAGTGAATGCCTGTATGTATGTATGTGTGTGTGTATGTATATATGTATAGGTTGGTGAAGGGTTGTGTCACATAAAGTGAATTTAGCATAAAGTAAATTGTACATTTCCATAAGAAATAATGGTACTTTAACTTGAAAATGGAGCCTAATGGTTCACGTTATTTTAAGAGTTTGTGTAAAGCCTGTCCCCTACCCCCCCCCCCCCAAGTCTGTCTCTCTCTTCCCACAACACATTAATTAATTCCATGTTTTTTTTTTCAGATGGAGTGAGACGAGGGTCAATTTATAACATGGTACAAGAAAGTGGATTGAAGCCTGTCCTGACGTTGCCTTCTGAAGGACCTCTGTGTGTGTGTGTGTGTGTGTGTGTGTGTGTCATGGTGTAATAAGAAAATAGAAGGTTAGTGAGTCATTCAAACATTGACACTAAACACACACACACACACACACACGTTTTAACATTGAATGGAGTTAAATGTAACCTTTCACACGACACATTACACACACACACACACACACACACACACACACACACACACACACACACGACTACTTCTCAAAAATAAAAAATCATATCTTTTCTTTTGTATAATAATATTTTTCTTTACACACAGGTATACTTCTTACGGATATTATTATTTATTATCATTACTATTATTATCATTACTATTATTACTATTATTACTACAATGTTTGTAAGTCAAAAAAAAAAAAAAAATTACTTAATTTTTTTTAATAATACTGTACTTAAAAAAAAATATATATATATTATTATTATTATTATTATTACTTTAAGCATTATAATTATTACCGATACTTTAATAATAATAATAAATATTATTTATAACGCAATTCAAATTGTTTCAATTTATCTGTAACACTATTATTATTATAATTATTATTATCATTATCATTATCATTATTACCATTACTAACACTATTATTATTATTATTATTATTATTATTATTATTATTATTATCATTACTAACACTATTATTATTATTATTATTATTATTATTATTATTATTATTATTATTATTATTATCATCATTATTACCATTACTAACACTATTATTATTATTATCATTATTACCTTTACTAACACTATTATTATTATTACCCATTATTTATATATATATTTTATTTTATTTCAGTCTGTTTACTGGACTTAAGCCATCAATCATTTTGGTCGTCCAGATATGCCTTCATTCCTTAAGTTCGTACAGAAGAAACACAGTTATGTAAGTATTAAAGCTATGTATGTCTATATATATGTGTGTCTATATATATATCTGTCTATATATATATATATATATATATATATATATATATATATATATATATATATATATATATATATATATATATATGTGTGTATATATGTACCGGTATATACAGTATATATATATATATATGTATGTACAGTATATATATATATATATATATATGTATATATGTATTTTTATTATATTAAGGATATTAAAATAAATATTATAATTATTCATATTATTTTTATTTATAATAGTATTATTATTATCTTTCTGTCTTAATATAATAATAATAATTAATATAATAATAATAATAATAAAAATAATAATAATAATAATAATAATAATTAATCAATATAATACCGTATATAATATAATAATAATAATAATAAAGTACAAGAAAGTGTACTTTAAATTTACGTTACTCATTTACTTTATCAAGTATATATATATTTATAATAATAAATATATATATATATATATATATATATATATATATATTTAATTATAATAATAATTATTATTATTTATACGTTAGTTAACAATAATTAGTGATTAATATAATTTTTACTAATTACTATTATTATTATTTTTTAATTAAATACAATTAATTTTTATTATCTAAATAAAGGAAAAAAATTACATATATATATATATAACAAATTTATTATTTATATTTATATTATTATTATACATACACATACATATATACATACATACATACAGTCGCGGTCAATAATAATCATACACATATATATACATTTTTGTTATTAATTAATTATTCATTTTGGTTATTAATTAATTATTCATTTTTGTTATTAATTAATTATTCATTTTTGTTATTAATTAATTATTCATTTTTGTTATTAATTAATTATTTATTTTTGTTATTAATTAATTATTCATTTTTGTTATTAATTAATTATTCATTTTTGTTATTAATTAATTATTTATTTTTGTTTCAGATTGGTTTTTGAAGAATGAAGAAAAGAAGAAAGAAAAGACAGAGAGAGAGAGGGAAAGAGAGAAACACACACACACACACACACACAGAAAGAGAGAGAGAAAGACACACACAGAAAGAGAGAGACTTTCTTTCTGTGTGTGTCTTTTGTATCTATTTCTGTGTGTGTGTGTGTGTGTCTTTCCCTCTGTGTGTGTGTGTGTGTGTGTGTGTGTGAGAGGGAAAGACACACACACACACAGAAAGAGAGAGAGAGAGAGACAAAAAAAAAAAAATGTATATATAAAATTGTCCGAAGATGTAATATACCTTTGTAATTACTGTTGTTCTGTTTATTATTTCTCCTGTGGTTATTTTGTATGTAGGGGACAGGCTTGGGGGGAGAGGGAATAGGGGAACAGACTTTCTACACACACATTCATTCACTCTGTCACACACACACCTTCTCTCCCTCTCCCTCCACACACATACCTTCTCTCCCTCCCTCCACACACACACACACACCTTCTCTCCACCTCCCTCCACACACACAGACACCTTCTCTCCACCTCCCTCCACACACACACACACACCTTCTCTCCACCTCCCTCCACACACACACACACCTTCTCTCCTTTTCTCTCTCTCCACACACACACACCATATTTTTAACAGACGTTTAACAGGTGGGATTGAACCCTGATCCTTGACAGCCACAGTCCCTTACACTACCCACTCTGCCACGCCACCCCCAATTATATACACACTATTGACATATTTATCTATCTGGTATAGGAAGAAACTATTTAATATAATATAAATATACATTTGTATGGGATATAATCAGCTAGAGAAATTGACTCTTACATACACACACACACACACATGCATTCTCTCACTCACACACGTACATTCATTCTGTCACTCTTTTACACACACATACATTCTCTCAACACAGTTACACCCATTTCAACACCTTTAAAAATCCTAAGTGTTCTGAGGTGGAATTGAACCCTGGTCCCTCACAGTCACAGTCCAACACTCTATCCACTCAACCACCACCACCCACAACTATATACAGACAATTGTTGTATTTATATACCTGTTTTATGAAACTTTTTAAAATAATACGAGTGTTTGTATATATGTATTTATCTATCTGTTTTATGTTTGTATATATGTATTTATCTATCTGTTTTTATGAAACTTTTTAAAATAATACGAGTTCACATAGACAATTGATGTATTTATCTATCTGTTTTATGAAACTTAAAAAAAAAAATACGAGTGTTTGTATATGTATTTATCTATTTGTTTTATGAAACTATTTAATATAATACGAATGTTTGTATATATGTATTTATCTATCTGATATATGAAACTATTTAATATAATACAAATGTTTGTATATGTATTTATCTATTTGTTTTATGAAACTATTTAATATAATACGAATGTTTGTATATATGTATTTATCTATCTGATATATGAAACTATTTAATATAATAAATATTATAAATAATATTATATAGTATTAATTTCGTTTTTATTTATATAATAGATAGATATATCTATGTATCTGTAATTGTTATTTGTCTATGTATATATATATATGAAATATAATTAATGTTATATACTGTATATGATATAATTATGTACAGAAATTATATATATACTATTGATTTAGTTATATCAATAGTTTATCTATGTATCTGAAAATATTTGTCTATAAATATATATGTTATAATGAATGTATGTAATATAATGTTATTATAATAGATATACGAATGATTATAATATGTAGCAAAATTATTTATTTAAGTATTTGAAATTGTTATTTGTCTATATATCTATCTAATATAATATATACATCTAATATAATATATATATTTAATTTAATTATATATACAGTATTAATTATCTAGTATATAAATATGCATCTTAAATTGTTATTTGAATCAAATTCTGTATATCTATCTTAGACGGTTATATTGATATCATGAATGTTTGTATAATAATTATATGATATTGTATAACATTCTTGGCTTATTATTTCATATATTGATATCATGGGAAAAAAAAAAAAAATTATATATATATATAATCTGTTTATCTCAAATATTTATTTATATTAATTATTCCATCTATGATTTTGTTTGTACCTCAAAAATCTATCTCTGTTTCAGATGTATTTATATATTGATCCATTACTTATAATTTTCTCGTACGTTTATATTTCCAATAGTTTATTTATTTTCAGTTTTTATATGTAGTATAAATTTCAAATTTGTTAATTGTACACATTGATAATGTGTATCATTAAATATATCAAACTCTTTATTCATTAAATATATTTAATTATTAAATATTATTATTATTACTATTATTATTATTATTAATATTACTATTATTATTACTATTATTATTATTATTATTATTACTATTACTATTATTATTACTATTATTATTATTATTATTATTATTATTATTGTTATTATTATTAAATATTCATTAAATATGTATCTTTGAATAATGTGTTTCTCTATAAACCTTTACATTTTATTTAGGTTTTTATCAAGTAAAACAACAAACAAACAACTTGTTAAACCAAATATATACAATTAACATACAATTATTACGTATATTCCAATTAAAACAAATACACCTAACAACTTTATTTATTTATTACAAATTTCAAAGACTTTCCAGAAAACAGCCAACATCAATTTATAAACAAAAAAATGAATAAATCTTTATTTTGAAATTCTTATTCAACAAATCCACCAAAATAAATTTAATAAAAATAAATAAAAATAATAATAATAAAATAAAACTTTGAAAATTTAGAAATTCATATTCAAACTAAACCAAAAATTATGTGAATTTAAGAGGGTGTGGGAATAGGGGACAGGCTTGGTGGGGGGGGGTTGGGGGACAGGCTTGGGGGGGACTGGGGGGTGCGGGAATAGGGGACAGGCTTGGGGGGATTAGAGGAGGTGTGGGAATAGGGGGGACAGGCTTTCTACCCACCCCAAGCCTGTCCCCCTATTCCCACACACCCCCAGTCCCCCCCTGAAGCCTGTCCCCCAACCCCCCCCCAAGCCTGTCCCCTATTCCCACACCCTCTTAAATTCACATAATTTTTGGTTTAGTTTGAATATGAATTTCTAAATTTTCAAAGTTTTATTTTATTATTATTATTATTTTTTTTTTTTTATTATTTTTTTTTTTTTTTGTTATTTTGTTCTTCTGTTATCACTCCACTTCCTGTATCTTGTTATTTTGTTCTTCTCTGTTCTCCACACACCTGAAATAACATAACGGTACAATAATTATTAGTAATTATTTGTAATTATTAGTAATTATTAGTAATTATTAGTAATTATTTGTAATTATTAGTAATTATTTGTAATAGTCTTGCAATCAAACCTTTTCAGGAATAATACACACACACACACAGGAATAATACACACACACACACAGGAATAATACACACACACACAGGAATAATACATACACACACACAAACAGAGAAATAATACAAAGACACACACACAGGAATAATACATACACACACACAAACACAGAGGAATAATACAAACACACACACACAGGAATAATACACACACACACACAAACACACGAGGAATAATACACACACACACACACACACAGAAATAATACATACATACACACATTATTACGGTAAGGTATGTTTTTTTTTAATCTAAAAGTACGGTATGGAATTACAGTAAGGTATGTTTGTTTTTTAATCTAAGGGTACAGTGTTCAGTCTACAGTGTTCAGTCTACAGTGTTCAGTCTACAGTATTCAGTCTACAGTATTCAGTCTACAGTGTTCAGTCAACAGTGTTCAGTCTACAGTGTTCAGTCTACAGTGTTCAGTCTACAGTGTTCAGTCTACAGTATTCAGTCAACAGTGTTCAGTCTACAGTGTTCAGTCAACAGTGTTCAGTCAACAGTGTTCAGTCAACAGTGTTCAGTCTACAGTGTTCAGTCTACAGTGTTCAGTCTACAGTGTTCAGTCTACAGTGTTCAGTCTACAGTGTTCAGTCTACAGTGTTCAGTCTACAGTGTTCAGTCTACAGTGTTCAGTCAACAGTGTTCAGTCAACAGTGTTCAGTCTACAGTGTTCAGTCTACAGTGTTCAGTCTACAGTATTCAGTCTACAGTGTTCAGTCTACAGTGTTCAGTCTACAGTGTTCAGTCTACAGTGTTCAGTCAACAGTGTTCAGTCTACAGTGTTCAGTCTACAGTGTTCAGTCTACAGTGTTCAGTCAACAGTGTTCAGTCTACAGTGTTCAGTCTACAGTGTTCAGTCTACAGTGTTCAGTCTACAGTGTTCAGTCTACAGTGTTCAGTCTACAGTATTCAGTCTACAGTGTTCAGTCTACAGTGTTCAGTCTACAGTGTTCAGTCTACAGTGTTCAGTCTAGTGTTCAGTCTACAGTGTTCAGTCTACAGTGTTCAGTCTACAGTGTTCAGTCTACAGTGTTCAGTCTACAGTGTTCAGTCTACAGTGTTCAGTCTACAGTGTTCAGTCTACAGTGTTCAGTCTACAGTGTTCAGTCTACAGTGTTCAGTCTACAGTGTTCAGTCTACAGTGTTCAGTCTACAGTGTTCAGTCTACAGTGTTCAGTCTACAGTGTTCAGTCTACAGGTTATAAATTGTGTGTGTGTGTGTGTTTGTAGGACTCACCATTGTGTGTGTGTGTGTGTGTGTGTTTAGTGTCAATATTTGAAGGACTCACTAACCTTCTATTTTCTTATTACACCATGACACACACACACACACACACACACATCATGACACACACACACACACACACACACACCATGACACACACACACCATGACACACACACACACACACACACACACAC
>JAWZYT010001862.1:0-20000 GCA_034508575.1 Petrolisthes manimaculis | reverse complement strand
GAGGGAGATAGAGATAGAGGGAGAGAGAGAGATAGAGGGAGAGGGAGAGAGAGAGAGAGAGATAGAGAGAGAGGGAGATAGAGATAGAGGGAGATAGAGGGAGAGGGAGATAGAGATAGAGGGAGAGAGAGATAGAGGGAGATAGAGGGAGAGAGAGAGAGAGAGAGACACACATACACACACGAAACTTATCATTGCCTATTATCATTATTTTAACACATTTATCAACATTATTTATTGTTTACTGAATACTAAAGGTATTATTTATTGTTTACTGAATGCTAAATGTACTATAAATAATGTATAACTTACCAAAATGACGTAATAAATTGGTTAATACACAGAACATTTTCTTTCCCTCCATTTCTGTGTTTAGCAGTGTTGCCAGATCAGATGCATACAATGTTACCAGATCAGGGAGAGAGACACACACACACACACACACGAAACTTATTATTACCTAATATCGTTATTTTAACACATTTAACAACATTATTTATTGTTTATTATAAATAAATGTACTATAAATAATGTATAACTTACCAAAATGACGTAATAAATTGGTTAATATACAAATAATTTTTTTTCCCTCCAGAGTTGCAGAGTTGCCAGATCAGATGCATACAATGTTACCAGATCAGGATATCCTCTCTTCTCCCTATTTCCTTCGTTTATCAATTATATTTGTATAATAACGCGTTTTTGACCTGTTTTCACCTGTAATTTGGATTATAAAACATAAACTACATGAAATAGAGGTGAATAATTAAGAAATATAAGCATTAACTCTCTAAAAAGCTGTTAGGCTCAGCCATTACATATCTAACCCCTATATTGACTTGTTTTGACTAGAATAATGGCTTTTTGACCTGTTTTCACCTGTCATTTGGATTCTACATCATAAAATACACCTAATCTATGTCATTGGAGCATCACCAATGGGTTTAATTAAGAAATATGAGCAATAAACTAATTTGTGTGGTATATAAATATAACATCTGATTCCCTATTTTTGAGGGAACTGGTGGCCTAGTGGTTATGGTGCTGGAAAGTAAATTAATGGGCCACTGGATCGTAGGTTCGAGGCTCTGCTGAAACCAAATGTAAAAGGATTTTAAATAGGTTAGGTTAGGTTAGGTTAGGTTAGGTTAGGTTAGGTTAGGTTAGGTTAGGTTAGGTTAGGTTAGGTTAGGTTAGGTTAGGTTAGGTTAGGTTAGGTTAGGTTAGGTTAGGTTAGGTTAGGTTAGGTTAGGTTAGGTTAGGTTAGGTTAGGTTAGGTTAGGTTAGGTTAGGTTAGGTTAGGTTAGGTTAGGTTAGGTTAGGTTAGGTTAGGTTAGGTTAGGTTAGGTTAGGTTAGGTTAGGTTAGGTTAGGTTAGGTTAGGTTAGGTTAGGTTAGGTTAGGTTAGGTTAGGTTAGGTTAGGTTAGGTTAGGTTAGGTTAGGTTAGGTTAGGTTAGGTTAGGTTAGGTTAGGTTAGGTTAGGTTAGGTTAGGTTAGGTTAGGTTAGGTTAGGTTAGGTTAGGTTAGGTTAGGTTAGGTTAGGTTAGGTTAGGTTAGGTTAGGTTAGGTTAGGTTAGGTTAGGTTAGGTTAGGTTAGGTTAGGTTAGGTTAGGTTAGGTTAGGTTAGGTTAGGTTAGGTTAGGTTAGGTTAGGTTAGGTTAGGTTAGGTTAGGTTAGGTTAGGTTAGGTTAGGTTAGGTTAGGTTAGGTTAGGTTAGGTTAGGTTAGGTTAGGTTAGGTTAGGTTAGGTTAGGTTAGGTTAGGTTAGGTTAGGTTAGGTTAGGTTAGGTTAGGTTAGGTTAGGTTAGGTTAGGTTAGGTTAGGTTAGGTTAGGTTAGGTTAGGTTAGGTTAGGTTAGGTTAGGTTAGGTTAGGTTAGGTTAGGTTAGGTTAGGTTAGGTTAGGTTAGGTTAGGTTAGGTTAGGTTAGGTTAGGTTAGGTTAGGTTAGGTTAGGTTAGGTTAGGTTAGGTTAGGTTAGGTTAGGTTAGGTTAGGTTAGGTTAGGTTAGGTTAGGTTAGGTTAGGTTAGGTTAGGTTAGGTTAGGTTAGGTTAGGTTAGGTTAGGTTAGGTTAGGTTAGGTTAGGTTAGGTTAGGTTAGGTTAGGTTAGGTTAGGTTAGGTTAGGTTAGGTTAGGTTAGGTTAGGTTAGGTTAGGTTAGGTTAGGTTAGGTTAGGTTAGGTTAGGTTAGGTTAGGTTAGGTTAGGTTAGGTTAGGTTAGGTTAGGTTAGGTTAGGTTAGGTTAGGTTAGGTTAGGTTAGGTTAGGTTAGGTTAGGTTAGGTTAGGTTAGGTTAGGTTAGGTTAGGTTAGGTTAGGTTAGGTTAGGTTAGGTTAGGTTAGGTTAGGTTAGGTTAGGTTAGGTTAGGTTAGGTTAGGTTAGGTTAGGTTAGGTTAGGTTAGGTTAGGTTAGGTTAGGTTAGGTTAGGTTAGGTTAGGTTAGGTTAGGTTAGGTTAGGTTAGGTTAGGTTAGGTTAGGTTAGGTTAGGTTAGGTTAGGTTAGGTTAGGTTAGGTTAGGTTAGGTTAGGTTAGGTTAGGTTAGGTTAGGTTAGGTTAGGTTAGGTTAGGTTAGGTTAGGTTAGGTTAGGTTAGGTTAGGTTAGGTTAGGTTAGGTTAGGTTAGGTTAGGTTAGGTTAGGTTAGGTTAGGTTAGGTTAGGTTAGGTTAGGTTAGGTTAGGTTAGGTTAGGTTAGGTTAGGTTAGGTTAGGTTAGGTTAGGTTAGGTTAGGTTAGGTTAGGTTAGGTTAGGTTAGGTTAGGTTAGGTTAGGTTAGGTTAGGTTAGGTTAGGTTAGGTTAGGTTAGGTTAGGTTAGGTTAGGTTAGGTTAGGTTAGGTTAGGTTAGGTTAGGTTAGGTTAGGTTAGGTTAGGTTAGGTTAGGTTAGGTTAGGTTAGGTTAGGTTAGGTTAGGTTAGGTTAGGTTAGGTTAGGTTAGGTTAGGTTAGGTTAGGTTAGGTTAGGTTAGGTTAGGTTAGGTTAGGTTAGGTTAGGTTAGGTTAGGTTAGGTTAGGTTAGGTTAGGTTAGGTTAGGTTAGGTTAGGTTAGGTTAGGTTAGGTTAGGTTAGGTTAGGTTAGGTTAGGTTAGGTTAGGTTAGGTTAGGTTAGGTTAGGTTAGGTTAGGTTAGGTTAGGTTAGGTTAGGTTAGGTTAGGTTAGGTTAGGTTAGGTTAGGTTAGGTTAGGTTAGGTTAGGTTAGGTTAGGTTAGGTTAGGTTAGGTTAGGTTAGGTTAGGTTAGGTTAGGTTAGGTTAGGTTAGGTTAGGTTAGGTTAGGTTAGGTTAGGTTAGGTTAGGTTAGGTTAGGTTAGGTTAGGTTAGGTTAGGTTAGGTTAGGTTAGGTTAGGTTAGGTTAGGTTAGGTTAGGTTAGGTTAGGTTAGGTTAGGTTAGGTTAGGTTAGGTTAGGTTAGGTTAGGTTAGGTTAGGTTAGGTTAGGTTAGGTTAGGTTAGGTTAGGTTAGGTTAGGTTAGGTTAGGTTAGGTTAGGTTAGGTTAGGTTAGGTTAGGTTAGGTTAGGTTAGGTTAGGTTAGGTTAGGTTAGGTTAGGTTAGGTTAGGTTAGGTTAGGTTAGGTTAGGTTAGGTTAGGTTAGGTTAGGTTAGGTTAGGTTAGGTTAGGTTAGGTTAGGTTAGGTTAGGTTAGGTTAGGTTAGGTTAGGTTAGGTTAGGTTAGGTTAGGTTAGGTTAGGTTAGGTTAGGTTAGGTTAGGTTAGGTTAGGTTAGGTTAGGTTAGGTTAGGTTAGGTTAGGTTAGGTTAGGTTAGGTTAGGTTAGGTTAGGTTAGGTTAGGTTAGGTTAGGTTAGGTTAGGTTAGGTTAGGTTAGGTTAGGTTAGGTTAGGTTAGGTTAGGTTAGGTTAGGTTAGGTTAGGTTAGGTTAGGTTAGGTTAGGTTAGGTTAGGTTAGGTTAGGTTAGGTTAGGTTAGGTTAGGTTAGGTTAGGTTAGGTTAGGTTAGGTTAGGTTAGGTTAGGTTAGGTTAGGTTAGGTTAGGTTAGGTTAGGTTAGGTTAGGTTAGGTTAGGTTAGGTTAGGTTAGGTTAGGTTAGGTTAGGTTAGGTTAGGTTAGGTTAGGTTAGGTTAGGTTAGGTTAGGTTAGGTTAGGTTAGGTTAGGTTAGGTTAGGTTAGGTTAGGTTAGGTTAGGTTAGGTTAGGTTAGGTTAGGTTAGGTTAGGTTAGGTTAGGTTAGGTTAGGTTAGGTTAGGTTAGGTTAGGTTAGGTTAGGTTAGGTTAGGTTAGGTTAGGTTAGGTTAGGTTAGGTTAGGTTAGGTTAGGTTAGGTTAGGTTAGGTTAGGTTAGGTTAGGTTAGGTTAGGTTAGGTTAGGTTAGGTTAGGTTAGGTTAGGTTAGGTTAGGTTAGGTTAGGTTAGGTTAGGTTAGGTTAGGTTAGGTTAGGTTAGGTTAGGTTAGGTTAGGTTAGGTTAGGTTAGGTTAGGTTAGGTTAGGTTAGGTTAGGTTAGGTTAGGTTAGGTTAGGTTAGGTTAGGTTAGGTTAGGTTAGGTTAGGTTAGGTTAGGTTAGGTTAGGTTAGGTTAGGTTAGGTTAGGTTAGGTTAGGTTAGGTTAGGTTAGGTTAGGTTAGGTTAGGTTAGGTTAGGTTAGGTTAGGTTAGGTTAGGTTAGGTTAGGTTAGGTTAGGTTAGGTTAGGTTAGGTTAGGTTAGGTTAGGTTAGGTTAGGTTAGGTTAGGTTAGGTTAGGTTAGGTTAGGTTAGGTTAGGTTAGGTTAGGTTAGGTTAGGTTAGGTTAGGTTAGGTTAGGTTAGGTTAGGTTAGGTTAGGTTAGGTTAGGTTAGGTTAGGTTAGGTTAGGTTAGGTTAGGTTAGGTTAGGTTAGGTTAGGTTAGGTTAGGTTAGGTTAGGTTAGGTTAGGTTAGGTTAGGTTAGGTTAGGTTAGGTTAGGTTAGGTTAGGTTAGGTTAGGTTAGGTTAGGTTAGGTTAGGTTAGGTTAGGTTAGGTTAGGTTAGGTTAGGTTAGGTTAGGTTAGGTTAGGTTAGGTTAGGTTAGGTTAGGTTAGGTTAGGTTAGGTTAGGTTAGGTTAGGTTAGGTTAGGTTAGGTTAGGTTAGGTTAGGTTAGGTTAGGTTAGGTTAGGTTAGGTTAGGTTAGGTTAGGTTAGGTTAGGTTAGGTTAGGTTAGGTTAGGTTAGGTTAGGTTAGGTTAGGTTAGGTTAGGTTAGGTTAGGTTAGGTTAGGTTAGGTTAGGTTAGGTTAGGTTAGGTTAGGTTAGGTTAGGTTAGGTTAGGTTAGGTTAGGTTAGGTTAGGTTAGGTTAGGTTAGGTTAGGTTAGGTTAGGTTAGGTTAGGTTAGGTTAGGTTAGGTTAGGTTAGGTTAGGTTAGGTTAGGTTAGGTTAGGTTAGGTTAGGTTAGGTTAGGTTAGGTTAGGTTAGGTTAGGTTAGGTTAGGTTAGGTTAGGTTAGGTTAGGTTAGGTTAGGTTAGGTTAGGTTAGGTTAGGTTAGGTTAGGTTAGGTTAGGTTAGGTTAGGTTAGGTTAGGTTAGGTTAGGTTAGGTTAGGTTAGGTTAGGTTAGGTTAGGTTAGGTTAGGTTAGGTTAGGTTAGGTTAGGTTAGGTTAGGTTAGGTTAGGTTAGGTTAGGTTAGGTTAGGTTAGGTTAGGTTAGGTTAGGTTAGGTTAGGTTAGGTTAGGTTAGGTTAGGTTAGGTTAGGTTAGGTTAGGTTAGGTTAGGTTAGGTTAGGTTAGGTTAGGTTAGGTTAGGTTAGGTTAGGTTAGGTTAGGTTAGGTTAGGTTAGGTTAGGTTAGGTTAGGTTAGGTTAGGTTAGGTTAGGTTAGGTTAGGTTAGGTTAGGTTAGGTTAGGTTAGGTTAGGTTAGGTTAGGTTAGGTTAGGTTAGGTTAGGTTAGGTTAGGTTAGGTTAGGTTAGGTTAGGTTAGGTTAGGTTAGGTTAGGTTAGGTTAGGTTAGGTTAGGTTAGGTTAGGTTAGGTTAGGTTAGGTTAGGTTAGGTTAGGTTAGGTTAGGTTAGGTTAGGTTAGGTTAGGTTAGGTTAGGTTAGGTTAGGTTAGGTTAGGTTAGGTTAGGTTAGGTTAGGTTAGGTTAGGTTAGGTTAGGTTAGGTTAGGTTAGGTTAGGTTAGGTTAGGTTAGGTTAGGTTAGGTTAGGTTAGGTTAGGTTAGGTTAGGTTAGGTTAGGTTAGGTTAGGTTAGGTTAGGTTAGGTTAGGTTAGGTTAGGTTAGGTTAGGTTAGGTTAGGTTAGGTTAGGTTAGGTTAGGTTAGGTTAGGTTAGGTTAGGTTAGGTTAGGTTAGGTTAGGTTAGGTTAGGTTAGGTTAGGTTAGGTTAGGTTAGGTTAGGTTAGGTTAGGTTAGGTTAGGTTAGGTTAGGTTAGGTTAGGTTAGGTTAGGTTAGGTTAGGTTAGGTTAGGTTAGGTTAGGTTAGGTTAGGTTAGGTTAGGTTAGGTTAGGTTAGGTTAGGTTAGGTTAGGTTAGGTTAGGTTAGGTTAGGTTAGGTTAGGTTAGGTTAGGTTAGGTTAGGTTAGGTTAGGTTAGGTTAGGTTAGGTTAGGTTAGGTTAGGTTAGGTTAGGTTAGGTTAGGTTAGGTTAGGTTAGGTTAGGTTAGGTTAGGTTAGGTTAGGTTAGGTTAGGTTAGGTTAGGTTAGGTTAGGTTAGGTTAGGTTAGGTTAGGTTAGGTTAGGTTAGGTTAGGTTAGGTTAGGTTAGGTTAGGTTAGGTTAGGTTAGGTTAGGTTAGGTTAGGTTAGGTTAGGTTAGGTTAGGTTAGGTTAGGTTAGGTTAGGTTAGGTTAGGTTAGGTTAGGTTAGGTTAGGTTAGGTTAGGTTAGGTTAGGTTAGGTTAGGTTAGGTTAGGTTAGGTTAGGTTAGGTTAGGTTAGGTTAGGTTAGGTTAGGTTAGGTTAGGTTAGGTTAGGTTAGGTTAGGTTAGGTTAGGTTAGGTTAGGTTAGGTTAGGTTAGGTTAGGTTAGGTTAGGTTAGGTTAGGTTAGGTTAGGTTAGGTTAGGTTAGGTTAGGTTAGGTTAGGTTAGGTTAGGTTAGGTTAGGTTAGGTTAGGTTAGGTTAGGTTAGGTTAGGTTAGGTTAGGTTAGGTTAGGTTAGGTTAGGTTAGGTTAGGTTAGGTTAGGTTAGGTTAGGTTAGGTTAGGTTAGGTTAGGTTAGGTTAGGTTAGGTTAGGTTAGGTTAGGTTAGGTTAGGTTAGGTTAGGTTAGGTTAGGTTAGGTTAGGTTAGGTTAGGTTAGGTTAGGTTAGGTTAGGTTAGGTTAGGTTAGGTTAGGTTAGGTTAGGTTAGGTTAGGTTAGGTTAGGTTAGGTTAGGTTAGGTTAGGTTAGGTTAGGTTAGGTTAGGTTAGGTTAGGTTAGGTTAGGTTAGGTTAGGTTAGGTTAGGTTAGGTTAGGTTAGGTTAGGTTAGGTTAGGTTAGGTTAGGTTAGGTTAGGTTAGGTTAGGTTAGGTTAGGTTAGGTTAGGTTAGGTTAGGTTAGGTTAGGTTAGGTTAGGTTAGGTTAGGTTAGGTTAGGTTAGGTTAGGTTAGGTTAGGTTAGGTTAGGTTAGGTTAGGTTAGGTTAGGTTAGGTTAGGTTAGGTTAGGTTAGGTTAGGTTAGGTTAGGTTAGGTTAGGTTAGGTTAGGTTAGGTTAGGTTAGGTTAGGTTAGGTTAGGTTAGGTTAGGTTAGGTTAGGTTAGGTTAGGTTAGGTTAGGTTAGGTTAGGTTAGGTTAGGTTAGGTTAGGTTAGGTTAGGTTAGGTTAGGTTAGGTTAGGTTAGGTTAGGTTAGGTTAGGTTAGGTTAGGTTAGGTTAGGTTAGGTTAGGTTAGGTTAGGTTAGGTTAGGTTAGGTTAGGTTAGGTTAGGTTAGGTTAGGTTAGGTTAGGTTAGGTTAGGTTAGGTTAGGTTAGGTTAGGTTAGGTTAGGTTAGGTTAGGTTAGGTTAGGTTAGGTTAGGTTAGGTTAGGTTAGGTTAGGTTAGGTTAGGTTAGGTTAGGTTAGGTTAGGTTAGGTTAGGTTAGGTTAGGTTAGGTTAGGTTAGGTTAGGTTAGGTTAGGTTAGGTTAGGTTAGGTTAGGTTAGGTTAGGTTAGGTTAGGTTAGGTTAGGTTAGGTTAGGTTAGGTTAGGTTAGGTTAGGTTAGGTTAGGTTAGGTTAGGTTAGGTTAGGTTAGGTTAGGTTAGGTTAGGTTAGGTTAGGTTAGGTTAGGTTAGGTTAGGTTAGGTTAGGTTAGGTTAGGTTAGGTTAGGTTAGGTTAGGTTAGGTTAGGTTAGGTTAGGTTAGGTTAGGTTAGGTTAGGTTAGGTTAGGTTAGGTTAGGTTAGGTTAGGTTAGGTTAGGTTAGGTTAGGTTAGGTTAGGTTAGGTTAGGTTAGGTTAGGTTAGGTTAGGTTAGGTTAGGTTAGGTTAGGTTAGGTTAGGTTAGGTTAGGTTAGGTTAGGTTAGGTTAGGTTAGGTTAGGTTAGGTTAGGTTAGGTTAGGTTAGGTTAGGTTAGGTTAGGTTAGGTTAGGTTAGGTTAGGTTAGGTTAGGTTAGGTTAGGTTAGGTTAGGTTAGGTTAGGTTAGGTTAGGTTAGGTTAGGTTAGGTTAGGTTAGGTTAGGTTAGGTTAGGTTAGGTTAGGTTAGGTTAGGTTAGGTTAGGTTAGGTTAGGTTAGGTTAGGTTAGGTTAGGTTAGGTTAGGTTAGGTTAGGTTAGGTTAGGTTAGGTTAGGTTAGGTTAGGTTAGGTTAGGTTAGGTTAGGTTAGGTTAGGTTAGGTTAGGTTAGGTTAGGTTAGGTTAGGTTAGGTTAGGTTAGGTTAGGTTAGGTTAGGTTAGGTTAGGTTAGGTTAGGTTAGGTTAGGTTAGGTTAGGTTAGGTTAGGTTAGGTTAGGTTAGGTTAGGTTAGGTTAGGTTAGGTTAGGTTAGGTTAGGTTAGGTTAGGTTAGGTTAGGTTAGGTTAGGTTAGGTTAGGTTAGGTTAGGTTAGGTTAGGTTAGGTTAGGTTAGGTTAGGTTAGGTTAGGTTAGGTTAGGTTAGGTTAGGTTAGGTTAGGTTAGGTTAGGTTAGGTTAGGTTAGGTTAGGTTAGGTTAGGTTAGGTTAGGTTAGGTTAGGTTAGGTTAGGTTAGGTTAGGTTAGGTTAGGTTAGGTTAGGTTAGGTTAGGTTAGGTTAGGTTAGGTTAGGTTAGGTTAGGTTAGGTTAGGTTAGGTTAGGTTAGGTTAGGTTAGGTTAGGTTAGGTTAGGTTAGGTTAGGTTAGGTTAGGTTAGGTTAGGTTAGGTTAGGTTAGGTTAGGTTAGGTTAGGTTAGGTTAGGTTAGGTTAGGTTAGGTTAGGTTAGGTTAGGTTAGGTTAGGTTAGGTTAGGTTAGGTTAGGTTAGGTTAGGTTAGGTTAGGTTAGGTTAGGTTAGGTTAGGTTAGGTTAGGTTAGGTTAGGTTAGGTTAGGTTAGGTTAGGTTAGGTTAGGTTAGGTTAGGTTAGGTTAGGTTAGGTTAGGTTAGGTTAGGTTAGGTTAGGTTAGGTTAGGTTAGGTTAGGTTAGGTTAGGTTAGGTTAGGTTAGGTTAGGTTAGGTTAGGTTAGGTTAGGTTAGGTTAGGTTAGGTTAGGTTAGGTTAGGTTAGGTTAGGTTAGGTTAGGTTAGGTTAGGTTAGGTTAGGTTAGGTTAGGTTAGGTTAGGTTAGGTTAGGTTAGGTTAGGTTAGGTTAGGTTAGGTTAGGTTAGGTTAGGTTAGGTTAGGTTAGGTTAGGTTAGGTTAGGTTAGGTTAGGTTAGGTTAGGTTAGGTTAGGTTAGGTTAGGTTAGGTTAGGTTAGGTTAGGTTAGGTTAGGTTAGGTTAGGTTAGGTTAGGTTAGGTTAGGTTAGGTTAGGTTAGGTTAGGTTAGGTTAGGTTAGGTTAGGTTAGGTTAGGTTAGGTTAGGTTAGGTTAGGTTAGGTTAGGTTAGGTTAGGTTAGGTTAGGTTAGGTTAGGTTAGGTTAGGTTAGGTTAGGTTAGGTTAGGTTAGGTTAGGTTAGGTTAGGTTAGGTTAGGTTAGGTTAGGTTAGGTTAGGTTAGGTTAGGTTAGGTTAGGTTAGGTTAGGTTAGGTTAGGTTAGGTTAGGTTAGGTTAGGTTAGGTTAGGTTAGGTTAGGTTAGGTTAGGTTAGGTTAGGTTAGGTTAGGTTAGGTTAGGTTAGGTTAGGTTAGGTTAGGTTAGGTTAGGTTAGGTTAGGTTAGGTTAGGTTAGGTTAGGTTAGGTTAGGTTAGGTTAGGTTAGGTTAGGTTAGGTTAGGTTAGGTTAGGTTAGGTTAGGTTAGGTTAGGTTAGGTTAGGTTAGGTTAGGTTAGGTTAGGTTAGGTTAGGTTAGGTTAGGTTAGGTTAGGTTAGGTTAGGTTAGGTTAGGTTAGGTTAGGTTAGGTTAGGTTAGGTTAGGTTAGGTTAGGTTAGGTTAGGTTAGGTTAGGTTAGGTTAGGTTAGGTTAGGTTAGGTTAGGTTAGGTTAGGTTAGGTTAGGTTAGGTTAGGTTAGGTTAGGTTAGGTTAGGTTAGGTTAGGTTAGGTTAGGTTAGGTTAGGTTAGGTTAGGTTAGGTTAGGTTAGGTTAGGTTAGGTTAGGTTAGGTTAGGTTAGGTTAGGTTAGGTTAGGTTAGGTTAGGTTAGGTTAGGTTAGGTTAGGTTAGGTTAGGTTAGGTTAGGTTAGGTTAGGTTAGGTTAGGTTAGGTTAGGTTAGGTTAGGTTAGGTTAGGTTAGGTTAGGTTAGGTTAGGTTAGGTTAGGTTAGGTTAGGTTAGGTTAGGTTAGGTTAGGTTAGGTTAGGTTAGGTTAGGTTAGGTTAGGTTAGGTTAGGTTAGGTTAGGTTAGGTTAGGTTAGGTTAGGTTAGGTTAGGTTAGGTTAGGTTAGGTTAGGTTAGGTTAGGTTAGGTTAGGTTAGGTTAGGTTAGGTTAGGTTAGGTTAGGTTAGGTTAGGTTAGGTTAGGTTAGGTTAGGTTAGGTTAGGTTAGGTTAGGTTAGGTTAGGTTAGGTTAGGTTAGGTTAGGTTAGGTTAGGTTAGGTTAGGTTAGGTTAGGTTAGGTTAGGTTAGGTTAGGTTAGGTTAGGTTAGGTTAGGTTAGGTTAGGTTAGGTTAGGTTAGGTTAGGTTAGGTTAGGTTAGGTTAGGTTAGGTTAGGTTAGGTTAGGTTAGGTTAGGTTAGGTTAGGTTAGGTTAGGTTAGGTTAGGTTAGGTTAGGTTAGGTTAGGTTAGGTTAGGTTAGGTTAGGTTAGGTTAGGTTAGGTTAGGTTAGGTTAGGTTAGGTTAGGTTAGGTTAGGTTAGGTTAGGTTAGGTTAGGTTAGGTTAGGTTAGGTTAGGTTAGGTTAGGTTAGGTTAGGTTAGGTTAGGTTAGGTTAGGTTAGGTTAGGTTAGGTTAGGTTAGGTTAGGTTAGGTTAGGTTAGGTTAGGTTAGGTTAGGTTAGGTTAGGTTAGGTTAGGTTAGGTTAGGTTAGGTTAGGTTAGGTTAGGTTAGGTTAGGTTAGGTTAGGTTAGGTTAGGTTAGGTTAGGTTAGGTTAGGTTAGGTTAGGTTAGGTTAGGTTAGGTTAGGTTAGGTTAGGTTAGGTTAGGTTAGGTTAGGTTAGGTTAGGTTAGGTTAGGTTAGGTTAGGTTAGGTTAGGTTAGGTTAGGTTAGGTTAGGTTAGGTTAGGTTAGGTTAGGTTAGGTTAGGTTAGGTTAGGTTAGGTTAGGTTAGGTTAGGTTAGGTTAGGTTAGGTTAGGTTAGGTTAGGTTAGGTTAGGTTAGGTTAGGTTAGGTTAGGTTAGGTTAGGTTAGGTTAGGTTAGGTTAGGTTAGGTTAGGTTAGGTTAGGTTAGGTTAGGTTAGGTTAGGTTAGGTTAGGTTAGGTTAGGTTAGGTTAGGTTAGGTTAGGTTAGGTTAGGTTAGGTTAGGTTAGGTTAGGTTAGGTTAGGTTAGGTTAGGTTAGGTTAGGTTAGGTTAGGTTAGGTTAGGTTAGGTTAGGTTAGGTTAGGTTAGGTTAGGTTAGGTTAGGTTAGGTTAGGTTAGGTTAGGTTAGGTTAGGTTAGGTTAGGTTAGGTTAGGTTAGGTTAGGTTAGGTTAGGTTAGGTTAGGTTAGGTTAGGTTAGGTTAGGTTAGGTTAGGTTAGGTTAGGTTAGGTTAGGTTAGGTTAGGTTAGGTTAGGTTAGGTTAGGTTAGGTTAGGTTAGGTTAGGTTAGGTTAGGTTAGGTTAGGTTAGGTTAGGTTAGGTTAGGTTAGGTTAGGTTAGGTTAGGTTAGGTTAGGTTAGGTTAGGTTAGGTTAGGTTAGGTTAGGTTAGGTTAGGTTAGGTTAGGTTAGGTTAGGTTAGGTTAGGTTAGGTTAGGTTAGGTTAGGTTAGGTTAGGTTAGGTTAGGTTAGGTTAGGTTAGGTTAGGTTAGGTTAGGTTAGGTTAGGTTAGGTTAGGTTAGGTTAGGTTAGGTTAGGTTAGGTTAGGTTAGGTTAGGTTAGGTTAGGTTAGGTTAGGTTAGGTTAGGTTAGGTTAGGTTAGGTTAGGTTAGGTTAGGTTAGGTTAGGTTAGGTTAGGTTAGGTTAGGTTAGGTTAGGTTAGGTTAGGTTAGGTTAGGTTAGGTTAGGTTAGGTTAGGTTAGGTTAGGTTAGGTTAGGTTAGGTTAGGTTAGGTTAGGTTAGGTTAGGTTAGGTTAGGTTAGGTTAGGTTAGGTTAGGTTAGGTTAGGTTAGGTTAGGTTAGGTTAGGTTAGGTTAGGTTAGGTTAGGTTAGGTTAGGTTAGGTTAGGTTAGGTTAGGTTAGGTTAGGTTAGGTTAGGTTAGGTTAGGTTAGGTTAGGTTAGGTTAGGTTAGGTTAGGTTAGGTTAGGTTAGGTTAGGTTAGGTTAGGTTAGGTTAGGTTAGGTTAGGTTAGGTTAGGTTAGGTTAGGTTAGGTTAGGTTAGGTTAGGTTAGGTTAGGTTAGGTTAGGTTAGGTTAGGTTAGGTTAGGTTAGGTTAGGTTAGGTTAGGTTAGGTTAGGTTAGGTTAGGTTAGGTTAGGTTAGGTTAGGTTAGGTTAGGTTAGGTTAGGTTAGGTTAGGTTAGGTTAGGTTAGGTTAGGTTAGGTTAGGTTAGGTTAGGTTAGGTTAGGTTAGGTTAGGTTAGGTTAGGTTAGGTTAGGTTAGGTTAGGTTAGGTTAGGTTAGGTTAGGTTAGGTTAGGTTAGGTTAGGTTAGGTTAGGTTAGGTTAGGTTAGGTTAGGTTAGGTTAGGTTAGGTTAGGTTAGGTTAGGTTAGGTTAGGTTAGGTTAGGTTAGGTTAGGTTAGGTTAGGTTAGGTTAGGTTAGGTTAGGTTAGGTTAGGTTAGGTTAGGTTAGGTTAGGTTAGGTTAGGTTAGGTTAGGTTAGGTTAGGTTAGGTTAGGTTAGGTTAGGTTAGGTTAGGTTAGGTTAGGTTAGGTTAGGTTAGGTTAGGTTAGGTTAGGTTAGGTTAGGTTAGGTTAGGTTAGGTTAGGTTAGGTTAGGTTAGGTTAGGTTAGGTTAGGTTAGGTTAGGTTAGGTTAGGTTAGGTTAGGTTAGGTTAGGTTAGGTTAGGTTAGGTTAGGTTAGGTTAGGTTAGGTTAGGTTAGGTTAGGTTAGGTTAGGTTAGGTTAGGTTAGGTTAGGTTAGGTTAGGTTAGGTTAGGTTAGGTTAGGTTAGGTTAGGTTAGGTTAGGTTAGGTTAGGTTAGGTTAGGTTAGGTTAGGTTAGGTTAGGTTAGGTTAGGTTAGGTTAGGTTAGGTTAGGTTAGGTTAGGTTAGGTTAGGTTAGGTTAGGTTAGGTTAGGTTAGGTTAGGTTAGGTTAGGTTAGGTTAGGTTAGGTTAGGTTAGGTTAGGTTAGGTTAGGTTAGGTTAGGTTAGGTTAGGTTAGGTTAGGTTAGGTTAGGTTAGGTTAGGTTAGGTTAGGTTAGGTTAGGTTAGGTTAGGTTAGGTTAGGTTAGGTTAGGTTAGGTTAGGTTAGGTTAGGTTAGGTTAGGTTAGGTTAGGTTAGGTTAGGTTAGGTTAGGTTAGGTTAGGTTAGGTTAGGTTAGGTTAGGTTAGGTTAGGTTAGGTTAGGTTAGGTTAGGTTAGGTTAGGTTAGGTTAGGTTAGGTTAGGTTAGGTTAGGTTAGGTTAGGTTAGGTTAGGTTAGGTTAGGTTAGGTTAGGTTAGGTTAGGTTAGGTTAGGTTAGGTTAGGTTAGGTTAGGTTAGGTTAGGTTAGGTTAGGTTAGGTTAGGTTAGGTTAGGTTAGGTTAGGTTAGGTTAGGTTAGGTTAGGTTAGGTTAGGTTAGGTTAGGTTAGGTTAGGTTAGGTTAGGTTAGGTTAGGTTAGGTTAGGTTAGGTTAGGTTAGGTTAGGTTAGGTTAGGTTAGGTTAGGTTAGGTTAGGTTAGGTTAGGTTAGGTTAGGTTAGGTTAGGTTAGGTTAGGTTAGGTTAGGTTAGGTTAGGTTAGGTTAGGTTAGGTTAGGTTAGGTTAGGTTAGGTTAGGTTAGGTTAGGTTAGGTTAGGTTAGGTTAGGTTAGGTTAGGTTAGGTTAGGTTAGGTTAGGTTAGGTTAGGTTAGGTTAGGTTAGGTTAGGTTAGGTTAGGTTAGGTTAGGTTAGGTTAGGTTAGGTTAGGTTAGGTTAGGTTAGGTTAGGTTAGGTTAGGTTAGGTTAGGTTAGGTTAGGTTAGGTTAGGTTAGGTTAGGTTAGGTTAGGTTAGGTTAGGTTAGGTTAGGTTAGGTTAGGTTAGGTTAGGTTAGGTTAGGTTAGGTTAGGTTAGGTTAGGTTAGGTTAGGTTAGGTTAGGTTAGGTTAGGTTAGGTTAGGTTAGGTTAGGTTAGGTTAGGTTAGGTTAGGTTAGGTTAGGTTAGGTTAGGTTAGGTTAGGTTAGGTTAGGTTAGGTTAGGTTAGGTTAGGTTAGGTTAGGTTAGGTTAGGTTAGGTTAGGTTAGGTTAGGTTAGGTTAGGTTAGGTTAGGTTAGGTTAGGTTAGGTTAGGTTAGGTTAGGTTAGGTTAGGTTAGGTTAGGTTAGGTTAGGTTAGGTTAGGTTAGGTTAGGTTAGGTTAGGTTAGGTTAGGTTAGGTTAGGTTAGGTTAGGTTAGGTTAGGTTAGGTTAGGTTAGGTTAGGTTAGGTTAGGTTAGGTTAGGTTAGGTTAGGTTAGGTTAGGTTAGGTTAGGTTAGGTTAGGTTAGGTTAGGTTAGGTTAGGTTAGGTTAGGTTAGGTTAGGTTAGGTTAGGTTAGGTTAGGTTAGGTTAGGTTAGGTTAGGTTAGGTTAGGTTAGGTTAGGTTAGGTTAGGTTAGGTTAGGTTAGGTTAGGTTAGGTTAGGTTAGGTTAGGTTAGGTTAGGTTAGGTTAGGTTAGGTTAGGTTAGGTTAGGTTAGGTTAGGTTAGGTTAGGTTAGGTTAGGTTAGGTTAGGTTAGGTTAGGTTAGGTTAGGTTAGGTTAGGTTAGGTTAGGTTAGGTTAGGTTAGGTTAGGTTAGGTTAGGTTAGGTTAGGTTAGGTTAGGTTAGGTTAGGTTAGGTTAGGTTAGGTTAGGTTAGGTTAGGTTAGGTTAGGTTAGGTTAGGTTAGGTTAGGTTAGGTTAGGTTAGGTTAGGTTAGGTTAGGTTAGGTTAGGTTAGGTTAGGTTAGGTTAGGTTAGGTTAGGTTAGGTTAGGTTAGGTTAGGTTAGGTTAGGTTAGG
This sequence comes from Petrolisthes manimaculis, assembly GCA_034508575.1. NCBI lineage: Eukaryota > Metazoa > Arthropoda > Malacostraca > Decapoda > Porcellanidae > Petrolisthes > Petrolisthes manimaculis. Next base: position 4,532 of record JAWZYT010001862.1, on the reverse strand, counting down.
TTAGGTTAGGTTAGGTTAGGTTAGGTTAGGTTAGGTTAGGTTAGGTTAGGTTAGGTTAGGTTAGGTTAGGTTAGGTTAGGTTAGGTTAGGTTAGGTTAGGTTAGGTTAGGTTAGGTTAGGTTAGGTTAGGTTAGGTTAGGTTAGGTTAGGTTAGGTTAGGTTAGGTTAGGTTAGGTTAGGTTAGGTTAGGTTAGGTTAGGTTAGGTTAGGTTAGGTTAGGTTAGGTTAGGTTAGGTTAGGTTAGGTTAGGTTAGGTTAGGTTAGGTTAGGTTAGGTTAGGTTAGGTTAGGTTAGGTTAGGTTAGGTTAGGTTAGGTTAGGTTAGGTTAGGTTAGGTTAGGTTAGGTTAGGTTAGGTTAGGTTAGGTTAGGTTAGGTTAGGTTAGGTTAGGTTAGGTTAGGTTAGGTTAGGTTAGGTTAGGTTAGGTTAGGTTAGGTTAGGTTAGGTTAGGTTAGGTTAGGTTAGGTTAGGTTAGGTTAGGTTAGGTTAGGTTAGGTTAGGTTAGGTTAGGTTAGGTTAGGTTAGGTTAGGTTAGGTTAGGTTAGGTTAGGTTAGGTTAGGTTAGGTTAGGTTAGGTTAGGTTAGGTTAGGTTAGGTTAGGTTAGGTTAGGTTAGGTTAGGTTAGGTTAGGTTAGGTTAGGTTAGGTTAGGTTAGGTTAGGTTAGGTTAGGTTAGGTTAGGTTAGGTTAGGTTAGGTTAGGTTAGGTTAGGTTAGGTTAGGTTAGGTTAGGTTAGGTTAGGTTAGGTTAGGTTAGGTTAGGTTAGGTTAGGTTAGGTTAGGTTAGGTTAGGTTAGGTTAGGTTAGGTTAGGTTAGGTTAGGTTAGGTTAGGTTAGGTTAGGTTAGGTTAGGTTAGGTTAGGTTAGGTTAGGTTAGGTTAGGTTAGGTTAGGTTAGGTTAGGTTAGGTTAGGTTAGGTTAGGTTAGGTTAGGTTAGGTTAGGTTAGGTTAGGTTAGGTTAGGTTAGGTTAGGTTAGGTTAGGTTAGGTTAGGTTAGGTTAGGTTAGGTTAGGTTAGGTTAGGTTAGGTTAGGTTAGGTTAGGTTAGGTTAGGTTAGGTTAGGTTAGGTTAGGTTAGGTTAGGTTAGGTTAGGTTAGGTTAGGTTAGGTTAGGTTAGGTTAGGTTAGGTTAGGTTAGGTTAGGTTAGGTTAGGTTAGGTTAGGTTAGGTTAGGTTAGGTTAGGTTAGGTTAGGTTAGGTTAGGTTAGGTTAGGTTAGGTTAGGTTAGGTTAGGTTAGGTTAGGTTAGGTTAGGTTAGGTTAGGTTAGGTTAGGTTAGGTTAGGTTAGGTTAGGTTAGGTTAGGTTAGGTTAGGTTAGGTTAGGTTAGGTTAGGTTAGGTTAGGTTAGGTTAGGTTAGGTTAGGTTAGGTTAGGTTAGGTTAGGTTAGGTTAGGTTAGGTTAGGTTAGGTTAGGTTAGGTTAGGTTAGGTTAGGTTAGGTTAGGTTAGGTTAGGTTAGGTTAGGTTAGGTTAGGTTAGGTTAGGTTAGGTTAGGTTAGGTTAGGTTAGGTTAGGTTAGGTTAGGTTAGGTTAGGTTAGGTTAGGTTAGGTTAGGTTAGGTTAGGTTAGGTTAGGTTAGGTTAGGTTAGGTTAGGTTAGGTTAGGTTAGGTTAGGTTAGGTTAGGTTAGGTTAGGTTAGGTTAGGTTAGGTTAGGTTAGGTTAGGTTAGGTTAGGTTAGGTTAGGTTAGGTTAGGTTAGGTTAGGTTAGGTTAGGTTAGGTTAGGTTAGGTTAGGTTAGGTTAGGTTAGGTTAGGTTAGGTTAGGTTAGGTTAGGTTAGGTTAGGTTAGGTTAGGTTAGGTTAGGTTAGGTTAGGTTAGGTTAGGTTAGGTTAGGTTAGGTTAGGTTAGGTTAGGTTAGGTTAGGTTAGGTTAGGTTAGGTTAGGTTAGGTTAGGTTAGGTTAGGTTAGGTTAGGTTAGGTTAGGTTAGGTTAGGTTAGGTTAGGTTAGGTTAGGTTAGGTTAGGTTAGGTTAGGTTAGGTTAGGTTAGGTTAGGTTAGGTTAGGTTAGGTTAGGTTAGGTTAGGTTAGGTTAGGTTAGGTTAGGTTAGGTTAGGTTAGGTTAGGTTAGGTTAGGTTAGGTTAGGTTAGGTTAGGTTAGGTTAGGTTAGGTTAGGTTAGGTTAGGTTAGGTTAGGTTAGGTTAGGTTAGGTTAGGTTAGGTTAGGTTAGGTTAGGTTAGGTTAGGTTAGGTTAGGTTAGGTTAGGTTAGGTTAGGTTAGGTTAGGTTAGGTTAGGTTAGGTTAGGTTAGGTTAGGTTAGGTTAGGTTAGGTTAGGTTAGGTTAGGTTAGGTTAGGTTAGGTTAGGTTAGGTTAGGTTAGGTTAGGTTAGGTTAGGTTAGGTTAGGTTAGGTTAGGTTAGGTTAGGTTAGGTTAGGTTAGGTTAGGTTAGGTTAGGTTAGGTTAGGTTAGGTTAGGTTAGGTTAGGTTAGGTTAGGTTAGGTTAGGTTAGGTTAGGTTAGGTTAGGTTAGGTTAGGTTAGGTTAGGTTAGGTTAGGTTAGGTTAGGTTAGGTTAGGTTAGGTTAGGTTAGGTTAGGTTAGGTTAGGTTAGGTTAGGTTAGGTTAGGTTAGGTTAGGTTAGGTTAGGTTAGGTTAGGTTAGGTTAGGTTAGGTTAGGTTAGGTTAGGTTAGGTTAGGTTAGGTTAGGTTAGGTTAGGTTAGGTTAGGTTAGGTTAGGTTAGGTTAGGTTAGGTTAGGTTAGGTTAGGTTAGGTTAGGTTAGGTTAGGTTAGGTTAGGTTAGGTTAGGTTAGGTTAGGTTAGGTTAGGTTAGGTTAGGTTAGGTTAGGTTAGGTTAGGTTAGGTTAGGTTAGGTTAGGTTAGGTTAGGTTAGGTTAGGTTAGGTTAGGTTAGGTTAGGTTAGGTTAGGTTAGGTTAGGTTAGGTTAGGTTAGGTTAGGTTAGGTTAGGTTAGGTTAGGTTAGGTTAGGTTAGGTTAGGTTAGGTTAGGTTAGGTTAGGTTAGGTTAGGTTAGGTTAGGTTAGGTTAGGTTAGGTTAGGTTAGGTTAGGTTAGGTTAGGTTAGGTTAGGTTAGGTTAGGTTAGGTTAGGTTAGGTTAGGTTAGGTTAGGTTAGGTTAGGTTAGGTTAGGTTAGGTTAGGTTAGGTTAGGTTAGGTTAGGTTAGGTTAGGTTAGGTTAGGTTAGGTTAGGTTAGGTTAGGTTAGGTTAGGTTAGGTTAGGTTAGGTTAGGTTAGGTTAGGTTAGGTTAGGTTAGGTTAGGTTAGGTTAGGTTAGGTTAGGTTAGGTTAGGTTAGGTTAGGTTAGGTTAGGTTAGGTTAGGTTAGGTTAGGTTAGGTTAGGTTAGGTTAGGTTAGGTTAGGTTAGGTTAGGTTAGGTTAGGTTAGGTTAGGTTAGGTTAGGTTAGGTTAGGTTAGGTTAGGTTAGGTTAGGTTAGGTTAGGTTAGGTTAGGTTAGGTTAGGTTAGGTTAGGTTAGGTTAGGTTAGGTTAGGTTAGGTTAGGTTAGGTTAGGTTAGGTTAGGTTAGGTTAGGTTAGGTTAGGTTAGGTTAGGTTAGGTTAGGTTAGGTTAGGTTAGGTTAGGTTAGGTTAGGTTAGGTTAGGTTAGGTTAGGTTAGGTTAGGTTAGGTTAGGTTAGGTTAGGTTAGGTTAGGTTAGGTTAGGTTAGGTTAGGTTAGGTTAGGTTAGGTTAGGTTAGGTTAGGTTAGGTTAGGTTAGGTTAGGTTAGGTTAGGTTAGGTTAGGTTAGGTTAGGTTAGGTTAGGTTAGGTTAGGTTAGGTTAGGTTAGGTTAGGTTAGGTTAGGTTAGGTTAGGTTAGGTTAGGTTAGGTTAGGTTAGGTTAGGTTAGGTTAGGTTAGGTTAGGTTAGGTTAGGTTAGGTTAGGTTAGGTTAGGTTAGGTTAGGTTAGGTTAGGTTAGTTAGGTTAGGTTAGGTTAGGTTAGGTTAGGTTAGGTTAGGTTAGGTTAGGTTAGGTTAGGTTAGGTTAGGTTAGGTTAGGTTAGGTTAGGTTAGGTTAGGTTAGGTTAGGTTAGGTTAGGTTAGGTTAGGTTAGGTTAGGTTAGGTTAGGTTAGGTTAGGTTAGGTTAGGTTAGGTTAGGTTAGGTTAGGTTAGGTTAGGTTAGGTTAGGTTAGGTTAGGTTAGGTTAGGTTAGGTTAGGTTAGGTTAGGTTAGGTTAGGTTAGGTTAGGTTAGGTTAGGTTAGGTTAGGTTAGGTTAGGTTAGGTTAGGTTAGGTTAGGTTAGGTTAGGTTAGGTTAGGTTAGGTTAGGTTAGGTTAGGTTAGGTTAGGTTAGGTTAGGTTAGGTTAGGTTAGGTTAGGTTAGGTTAGGTTAGGTTAGGTTAGGTTAGGTTAGGTTAGGTTAGGTTAGGTTAGGTTAGGTTAGGTTAGGTTAGGTTAGGTTAGGTTAGGTTAGGTTAGGTTAGGTTAGGTTAGGTTAGGTTAGGTTAGGTTAGGTTAGGTTAGGTTAGGTTAGGTTAGGTTAGGTTAGGTTAGGTTAGGTTAGGTTGGTTAGGTTAGGTTAGGTTAGGTTAGGTTAGGTTAGGTTAGGTTAGGTTAGGTTAGGTTAGGTTAGGTTAGGTTAGGTTAG
>JAWZYT010001861.1:0-110330 GCA_034508575.1 Petrolisthes manimaculis | reverse complement strand
CCATCACCATCACCACCACCACCACCATAGTCAATAACACTGACAACTCCACCAGTAGTAGTGTCAGTATCTTACACAAACACACACACACACACACACTCTCTCTCTCTCTCTCTCTCTCTCTCTCTCTCTCTCTCTCTCTCTCTCTCTCTCTCTCTCTTACACAAAAACATACTCTCTATCCCCCTCTCTCTCTCTCTCTCACACACACACAACACACTTGAGAAGCAGCAGTGCTAGACATAATGTCAATACCATGAGTGGGACAGTGAAGGGCATCTTGTCCTTACCCCTTTACCTGTCCATCTCCATCTTCCAACATCACCATTATCTTTATCTAAATGGTCCTGTTTCCTGATATATGTTGTAGAATTCCAGGTGCTCTAATGTACCAAAAGAGTATTACCCCTTTAATTCAGAAAAGCGTTTCTATTGGGGGAATGATACAGTACTTCATAGCTTTATAAGTTTATATAAATATATACTGTATATTCATCAGATATAACCTTTTTATTGGAAACAACTTCAATGTTTTGTTGGAATATATGTTAGCACAAAAATATGTTTACTCTCAGAATGATATAAGTCTTCACAGGGTATGTTTTTCTCGGATCGTATCAAATCTGTAAAATGTTTATGTTTTTAACAGAACGTTCTATGTTTTTTTAGGGATCGCATCCAGATGAGAGCGAGGGCACAACACGTGAGCCTCCCCACCATATATTACCTGACCCAATTTAAGTGAAAACCTAGGTGATCTTAGAGGGGCAAAGGCAGTCACACCATGCATAGTATTATATATTTTTTAAATTTCCCGAAGGGCATGTTTTTCCACCTGCTCCCCCTCACTACCATCCTGTTACGTCCCCTTTTCTTTTCCCTTACCACCTATCTGTCTTCTTTCAACCTGTCCCCCTCACTACCCATCTGTTCTATGTTTTCTTCCATAACTATATATCTCTCCCTTCATCACTGTCTCCTTACCACATGTTCTTAGATGTGTCAAGTATGGGAAAATAACTTTACTCCAAAAACTGGTGAGATGGAAAAGTTGGAAGAGGTGGAAAGAACAAAGGGAAAACAATCTTACATTAATATAGTCTAGGTTGAAAAGTTGGAAGAAGTAGGAAAGGAGGTGAGAGGAGGTGTATTAAAATATGGGAAAATACCTGTAAAGGGAAATAAAAATAAGTCATTTGTTTTCCCAGCTTTCTACTCATTTATTCCACCAAGTCAACAAACATGCCATCTAATCCTATGGTAGCCAACTTGGTACACAACCATACTTCTAACCCAATCTTTATATATTTTCGTTACATTCACATCCTACAATAACCTCACGTCAAATCAGGCAAGGTAGAAATGTTGGAAGAGGAAGGTAGGTAAGGAGATGAGAGAAGGTGTAGTAATAGGTCACCGTGTTTACTCTGCCTCTCCCACACAGTTGATATCACACGCATGGTCAGCCTCTCCCACGAGACGTCAACCCAGCAGGCGAACCCACGACCCTCCTTGACGACGCGGCGTAAACAAGCTACACTATACACACACACACACACACACACACACACATATTCGCGCGTCAAAGCCTGGTGTCCTCTTCACTTTCTCTCTCTCACTTATAGGTAAAGGTCAGGGGGCAAGAAACGAAAGTAAAGAACGAAAGGAGGAAGGGATGGTGATAATGGAAGGGAAGAAGGGATAATAAAAATACCGCCATTCCTGTATAACGGGATTATGAAGTGAAAACATAATTATTTGTTGTCATCAATTGTGGTAATGAAAAAAAAAGGAAAAACTCGCATTTTTTTTTATCGTCTTAATTTTGAAGTCCTTACATTATAAACCATGACTTACCAATGTGCAAACAAAGGCCTATGAGTGTTGGTGAATTCTCTATCACTTGTGAATACATAAATATGAGGGAACTTTACTAAATAATCTTTTAATCTGGCGGGGATATTTATATACCAAGAAAATGTAGAAAGAGACTCAGAAGAAGAAGAGAAGGATTCCCAGCAGGATGATGAATGAGAAGAAGACGAGACGAGAGAGCAGCAGGTGAAAAGAAGCGAATGATGTTATATTTAGATAAAAGGGATTGAAGTTACAAGGAAAACACTTACTTAAACAAACAGACAAGCAACTCTGACAGCAAGCACAAACACATCAAGGACCATAACACACAGACACACACACACACACACACACACACACAAAATAGATACGTCAATCATCACACACTCGGTTCAAATGGTTCAGTTGAAATAAATACTCAAATATATAATAGATTTTGAACGATGCTACATACCAGACTTATTACATACAGTTTATTAAAGAGCAAGAGTGGTAACATAAATAATCTTCTTTACATTTATTAATTTGCATTGTTGAATAACAAATAATTACAAATGTGTGTGTGTGTGTGTGTGTGTGTGTGTGTGTGTGTGTACAAGGCTTTAGACAACGTAAACACCTGACAGGGGAACGTTTAGCCTTATACATAACGTCAAAAAAAACAACCACCTCCTTTTAGAGTGTGTGTAGGGAAGGTTTCAACAACAACAACAACATCTTTTAATGAGGTCTCGCTTCGCTGAACAAATATCTACCTTCCGTCTTGCCCTCCCTTCCCTTCACTCCCATTCTTCCCTCCCCTCACATTCTTCTCTCCACTCCCCTTATTTCCCCTTCTTTCCCATTCTTCCCATTCCCTTCACTCCCATTCTTCCCTCCCCTCACCTTCTTCCCTCCACTCCCCTTCTTTCCCATTCCTCCCCTGCCTTCCCTTTCTTTCTTCCCTTTCTCTCCTCCACTTTCCTCCACTCCCCTTCTTTTCCATTCCTCCCCTCCTCTCTCCTACTTTTTCCTTTGCATACTTTCCCTCCCCTCCCCTTCTTTCCCATTCCTCCCCTTATCTTCCCTTCCTTTCTTTCCTTTATCTCTTCCACTTTCCTCCTATCCCCTTCTTCCCTATTCCTCCTCTTCCTTCCTCTCCAATACTTTTCCCCTCCCTGTCCTTCCCTTCCCTCCCCTCCTCTTCAATTCCTTCCCTACTCCAATATCCTCTCCTCCCCTTCCTTCCCTTTCCTTCCCATACCATCACATTACCTCACAGTCCTTCTTTACCTTAATTAACACCACCATCCTGACTCACCTGTCCTCTACTCTAATTTGGAAAACAGAGACGCTCAATTCAACCTGACGTGGTGATGGTTCTCGACGCCTATAACCCTATATTGAAGCCACACCTTACAATAACAACAACAATATCAACAACATTAACAATAATATCAACATCAAGTCAACAAAATCAACTTCAATGACAGCAACAACAATTACAACTACATTAAGAAAAAGATCAACAGCAACAACATTAACAAAAACACCAACATCAACAACAGGAACAATAACTACAACATCAACAACTATAACAACAAGAACAATAACTACAGCCACAATAATAACAAGAACAACACACCCTTGTCCCAAATAATCATACATTTCCTTGCAAATTAATCCAGTAAGTTACTCCATCCTGGAATCCAAACCCAGATCAGTAATTGGTAGACAAGGAAGTTTACTTTATAAAGGGTGAGTACAGTGTTAAATCTGATTCCTCCAGACTATTCCAAACAACAGGACACCATTATTTGTGTTAATTTTATCCTGATTCCTGGCATACATTGGAGGAATCAAAGTGCTATAATGTACCAAAAGTATACTGTATTAGTCCTTAATTAAAGTAGCCTTCCAATTCGCCAACAAGAGATGACTCCAGTTAACTAAATTATTGGTTTGTATTTAGGTACTGAACAGATTTTTCCTAATGAATAAAAAACGTTAGCCCTGACAAGTCAAACTCATGAAAACAATGTGTGTACAATTATTACTCTTGATGCTGTGCTTAATTAAGGCGATAAGATACTCTCATGACGGTCAATTGGAGTGGTCGTGGTTCATTCTTACTCTTCCACAAAACAGATTATCTATTCGTAACATTTAGACTATCTGTTTTCTGGCATACTTTGGAGGAAGCAATAGGCCTCCTTTTCACCAATAATATAATCTCCCCTCAGGGATTTTCTATCCTGTTGGAGAGCTGGAGGCTACTGATTCCTCCAAAATATCCCACAGGTCAACATTCACACTAATAAAGTTTGTTTTATGGCATGACCTGCAGGAATTAGTAATATTCACTTCACCGAAAACTTTGGAAATAATTTTATATCGATAATGATTAACTGGGAGGCCTTGAAGTTTTGGTAATAGAAGTTTTTACATCCTATGACACGTGTTTATATTGTTAAAAGAAATAATATAGAGACTTCTTATTCTCAGATACTTTTAGAGGAAAACCTCTTTTGGCTGACTACTGATTCCTCCAAACCATCCACACAAACAAATGACTTCAATGTTATTAAGATGGGATATGTTGTTTGGTGGACACAGTTTGGAGAATTCAATAGTCCTCCAAGAGTGTCTCCCCTTTTAATTCATCGTGATTTAACGATTACCTTGTTGTAGTTGTCAGGTCACGTTCTCTCTCACTGAGCTATGAGAGAAAATGGTAGCAACTCTATCAGGTAAGGGAATACTTAGACAATATCGTACCTTTCCATGACTCCTATAAACTACAGTTATCACCAGAAACTTTGTTTATGTTTTGGAATATGAAATGATGCTATAGTGAGTGAGGAAATGTGAGTAGATGAGCTGACTATGGGTAACGTGATTGGATGATATGGGTTAATATGGAATGGGTAATGTCAGTGAGTGAATAAGGGGAATATGTATGTGAAAGTGGCTAATGTGACGATAAAAATATAGCAGTAACGTGTGAGGATAATTATGGGTAACGTGGGCGGGTGGGTGAACATGCATACATATATATATATATATATTATACATACATACATACATACATACACAATTATGACAGTTTGTAGGCTAATTCGTGTCGTCTATTTAAGTGAAGGGTATAATTTAGTCATTTTTGGAGATGATGATTCCTCCAAAGCTATTCCCCAAGCAACATACCACCAATGCTTTTGTTAATCTGGTCCTGTTTCCTGGCATACTTTGGAGGATTCAAGGCACTCCAATGTAAGGAAAATATACTCTCCCCTTAACTCAGTCCTTGAAGTGAATAAGTAAGTAAGCACACGTGACAACTTTGGCTGTACTGTATATTGATCAGTGTATAGTAAATGTTGGCCTGGAAACGTGTGTGTGTGTGTGTGTGTGTGTGTGTGTGTGTGTGTGTGTGTGTGTGTGTGTGTGTGTGTGTGTGTGTGTGTGTGTGTGTGTGTGTGCTGTTGTAAGCTAGTAAGTAAGAGCTATTGTAGTTTAAGGCATAATACTCAGATCCATCGTAGTGGCTTAGAGAACAATAATTGGGAGGGACAGTTGGAGGGGGAGGGGTATAACGGGGGAAGGAGGAGGTGGGTGGTGGCTTTTAAAGGGAGGGGTTGTTTGAAGGTCGTACTTGACGGAGGAAGGGCTGGCTGGAGAGATTAATTGTGATGGGAAGGGGTTGTTTGATGGTCGTACTTGAGGGAGGAGGGGGTGGCTAGAGAAGTTGTTTTTGTGGGAGGAGAGGGTTGTTTGAAGGTCGTACTTGAGGGAGGAAGGGGTGGGAGAAAAGGTTAATTGTGAGGGGAGAGAGGAGTTGTTTGGAGGTGAGACAGAACAGAGGAAGGGTGGGTTTAAAATGGGCCTATATTTATGGAGGTAGTATATATCTCCATGCCTATATTGATGGTGGAGGGACTGTTGGTGTGGAAGCATCTACGTCATGAGCCATGAGTCAAATAACGCGTCACCATACACAAGTCTCAGCGCACCTTGTTCTCTCCTACTCCAACAACAACACAGACACTCGTGAGTTCCTACCTTGCCTCAGTAATTCAACGAGGATATACTGCATTATTCACCTTCTGATACGAGTCGGCCAAGTGAATACATAACAACTGATTGAGAAATAATACTCCTACTCTGTGAAAAGGGTGAGGTGAGTGTCTGGTCATTGTTTATAGTGTATAATCTGCCAGTTGTTGTGAAGGTTTCCATGCCTTAGATACAGACCTATCCACATTTAACTTTATTTCAGGTAGCATTATCTTGACAGACGTGTTGGCTTCTGTTAAAAGCATTGGTCAGCAAAACAAGATATTTAATGCTAAAGTTGATCATAAAAAAGTCTAACCCAATCTAAATCTAATTCAACCCAATCTAAATCTAATCTAACCCAATCTACTATGGGTTTCAGGTTCCGTGACTCAACGTTTTTTGCAATTATTTTCCAAAGTAATTGTTGTATCGGATTGTTACTTTGGCACAGTATACAACACACCTCAAACTAATTTTTAGCAATGTAGTACAATGTCAAATGTTGTTATTTATGACGTTTACTCTTGACTATGATGGTATTTCACAGCATTGCCAACGTTGGCATTTGAATACCCAATACTCCCCAATGCCCTCCATCCCTACCAACCCCACCACCCTCCCTCCCTACCACCCCCACCACCCTCCATCCCTACCAACCCCACCACCCTCCATCCCTACCACCCCCACCACCCTCCATCCCGACCACCCCCACCACCCTCCATCCCTACCACCCCCTCCACCCTCCATCCCTACCACCTCCTCCACCCTCCATCCCTACCACCCCCACCACCCTCCATCCCGATCATTCTTACCTCCTCAATCCCCACCCCGTCCCTCCCTACCATCCCCACCACCCTCCATCCCCCATCCCGTCCATCCGTACCACCCTCTCTGTCATTCCCCCCCACCACATCCCTAGCACCCCCACCACCCTCCCTGTCATCCCCCCCCCTACCACCCTCCATCCCTAACACCCTCCCTGTCATTACCCCCCCCCCCCACATCCCTACAACCCCCACCACCCTCCCTGTCATTCCCCCCCCCCCCCCCGCCATCCCATTCTCTTTGCCTCCCCTTCCTCCCTTTGCTTAACCTCAGTACCATATTATATACATAACTTTTTTATAGTAAGTATTGATTATTTCAATATACAAAGTTACAATGCAAACCCTCCGATGACATAGGTGAGTGTGATATAATATACGGTACATATACTAGTTCAATAGGGAATCAAATACAATTTCATTCCTAAAACCCTCATGTGCATTTAATCTTTCAAGTGTGTGACTCTAATTTTGACATGTTAATATTGGTTTTGCGCCTAATGAGAGTATAGGCATCAAAGTCACAATCATTTTATCCCATGATTACAAAATTACATAGTTATAGTTAGATTGAACTAATTAAATCCATATTATATACATCTACATAAAGGTGGACACACACATACACACATACACACAAACACACACACACACACACATTCATATTAGAGGTACAAGGGAATGCATTAATTGCAAAATACGATTATTTACAGGCCCTGAAACCCATATAAAATATAGAATAACCCAATGTTAATCTAATCTAACCCGATCTTAATCTTATCTGACTCAATCTAAGTCTAATCTAACCCAATCCTAATCTAATTTAATTCAATTTAAACCTAATCTAATCCACTGTAAATCTAATCTAATCCAATCTTAATCTAATCTAACCCAATGTAAATGTAATCTAACCCAATCTTAATCTAATCTAATCCAATGTAAATGTAATCTAATCCAATCTTAATCTAATCTAATCCAATCCAATCTTAATCTAATCTAATCCAATGTGAATCTAACCTAATCCAATGTAAATCTAATCCACTGTAAATCTAATCTAACCATAATGTAATATAATCCAATCTTAATCTAACAGAGTCATTAGGAAGCCATGCAGAAGGTGGCAGTGACTGTGGTGTTGATGGTGGTGGTAATGTTGGCAATGATCATCAGTGTTACCAATGGTTAGTCTAAAGGGTTTCAGATAATATCACAACTTACCAAAATCATCTAAGAGACCCTGTGATGTAGTCAGAGAATTGGAGGTAAATGAGTCCTTTTAATATTGCCACGAAACACACACACCTAGATTGTAGGAGCTTGTTTCGTATCACAGGGTCCTTAATTAAGGGGTGATTCTCTTTGTGGTTAATTGGAAGGCTACTAATTCCTCCAAACTATGCCAAGAAACAGGAAATAGACCTTTACTAATAAGATATCCGTTTCGTGGCATACTTTGGAGAAATCTCTAGCGACCTTTCATTCACCAACACAAGAATCTCCCCTAAAACATTTATTATATTCATTCTGGGATAAAATAATGTCATGGCAAGCTGTTGGTTTATATAATTATAGTATAAGTGATGTTCATTGATGTTTACAGGGTGGGTGTTTATTATATATATAATTTAAGTGATGTTCATTGATGTTTACAGGGTGGGTGTTTATTATATATATATAGTTTAGGTGATGTTCATTGATATTTCCAGGGTGGGTGTTGATGTGCTACGAGTGTGATGGACGGGATAACTCGTGTGCTGATGACGCCAATATGACCCTAACAGAGTGTGGAGGAGCCTGTTACAGGAGGTTAGATCAATCCAGTAAGTGACATCCCTAACCTAACCTAACCTAACCTAAACTAACCTAACCAATCCAGTGAGTGACATTCCTCTGTGGGGGGTGGCATTATTTAAGGGGGTGTGGGAATAGGGGGACAGGCTTGGGGAGTTTTGAGGGGTGCAGGAGTAGGGGACAGGCTTGGAGGGGGGTTAGGGGGTTAAAGGGGTGCGGGAATAGGGGGACAGGCTTTCTACCCACCCCAAGCCTGTCCCCCATATTCCCGCACACCCCTAGTCCCCCCCCCCACAAGCCTGTCCCCTACTCCCACACCCCCTTAACTACTGTATCCACGAAAAGTTATCTTCTTTGCTCAATTTGTAATATTTTGCAATGGGAGTTTTGCAACGTAAATCCTTTTCTTCAGAGAAGTTTAATAATATCACCCTGAATGTACAGTAATTCGTACTTAACTAAACTATAACTTATTCATTCATATTTGTTTACGCAGCTAACGTATCGTAATTTATTTATCTTCCTTTGGTGATATCTGATTATTTACTGTTTCTTTAGTTCTCCCTCTATTTTCCTTTGCCTTTTCTCTCTCTCTCTCTCTCTCTCTCTCTCTCTCTCTCTCTCTCTCTCTCTCTCTCTCTCTCTCTCTTTCTTTCCACCCCTTACTTTTCATTGAGGATCAGTACCAGCTCAGCTACAACTTCCCCCTGTAGTCATAAAGTAGGGGAGAACCTCTTTAGGGTAAACTATAGAGGGACACTCAATCCTCCAAACCATCCCAGGAAACAAAGTTATACTCTCAAGAATATCTGCTCTTAATTAAGGGTGTGTGGGAATAGGGGGACAGGCTTGTTTTTTTTTTTTGGGGGGGGGTGCAGGAGTAGGGGGACAGGCTTGGGGGCGGGGTTTGAGGGGGTTAGGGGGTGCAGGAATAGGGGGACATGCTTTCTACGAACCCCAAGCCTGTCCCCCTATTCCCGCACCCCCTCAGTCTTCCCCCCAAGCCTGTTCCCTACTCCCACACCCCCTTAAATCTGCCCTGTCTGGAGGAGATTATTATATTAGGAAAAAAGTAATATAATCCCTTTGTTGTTTGATATGTCTATTATTATTCTCACTAATTATATATTGTTTATTTTCTCAAACAGAGGAATTCTACTACAGGCAGTGCCACCCCTTCGCCATGGAGTACAAATGTTCCGTCACCAACAAGAATGAGGACGAATGTTATTGTAACCACTATGGCTGTAATGACAAGTGTTGTGACTCTAGATGGTGTTGTGAAGAATAGAACCTTACATCTTATACTACACCTTATCCTCCACTACACCTTATTCTCCCTGACTTTCTCCATCATATATAAAACCTTACATCTTATACTACACCTTCACTACACCTTATTCTGCTTGACTTTCTCCATCATAAAATAATAGAACATTACTTATACTACACCTTATTCTCCCTGACTTTCTCCATCATAAAATAATAGAACCTTACACACTTAGAACTGTAATATATTGGACTTAAAACTGTATTACATTGGACTTAAAACTGTATTACATTGGACTTAGAACTGTAATACATTGGACTTAAAACTGTAATACATTGGACTTAAAACTGTAATACATTGGACTTTGAACTGTAATACATTGGGCTTAAAACTGTAATACATTGGACTTAAAACTGTAATACATTGGACTTTGAACTGTAATACATTGGACTTAAAACTGTAATACATTGGACTTAGAACTGTATTACATTGGACTTGGAACTGTAATACATTGGACTTAAAACTGTATTACATTGGACTTGGAACTGTAATACATTGGACCTAGAACTGTATTACATTGGACTTAGAACTGTAATACATTGGACTTAAAACTGTATTACATTGGACTTAAAACTGTATTACATTGGACTTAAAACTGTATTACATTGGACTTAGAACTGTATTACATTGGACTTAGAACTGTAATACATTGGACTTAAAACTGTATTACATTGGACTTAAAACTGTATTACATTGGACTTAAAACTGTATTACATTGGACTTAGAACTGTATTACATTGGACTTGGAACTGTAATACATTGGACTTTGAACTGTAATGCTTTGAACTGAGATCTTTAAGGCAGTAATATCAAATGTGAAGTTGTAATATTTCAGCTGTTGATAAAATATATAAAAAACTATGTAGACCACAACTATATAACTATTGAAGGACCTACTAATAAAACCACAATTAAAAAAAAATTATATGTTATACTTTATCCAATATTTTCTTTATATTATGTCCTTGTAACTCGCAGTCTACCTTCACATTATCTGACAAAAGTAAATACATTTCATATTAACTTATTCCTTAAATGATGGAGATTTTGTATGACCTCTTTGATTGTCTAATTAAAACTCAACCATCTGTATATTGGTGTGTGCAGTGCTGGTAAATCTGGAGCAACAGATTCCTCTAACCTATTCCAAGCAACAAGCCACTATTATTTTTGTCAATCTGGTTCTGTTTCTTGGCATACATTGGAGTAATTAAGGTGCTCCAATGTACCAAAAGTATACTAATCCCTTAATTTTTCTGCCCTTGGACATCACCAGTGCTTCCTCCACACACGAAAAATGGTATAGAAATAATATATAAAAATACGAAAAAAAAAAAAACATATATATAATAAAAACGTGAGGTACCGATAATACTACGAATGAGAGTAAACATATGAACACAACATTACAGACCTATACTGTATAATTATATATTAGGTTTTCCTGGTCCAGTTTAGTTTAGGGGGAAGTGGGAGTGGGGGACAGGCTTGGGGGTTTTTTGGGGGGTGCGGGAGTAGGGAGACAGGCTCGGGGGTTTGGGGGGGGTTGCAGGAATAGGGGACCGGCTCTCTACACATACCCCCACCCACCCCAAGCCTGTCCCCCTACTCCCGCACCCTCCCTAACCCCCCCAACCCCAAACCTGTCCCCCAATTCCCACACCCCCTTAAGAAGTCCTACAGTAAGACCCAGTCAATTGAGTCACTATATTCCTGTAGGTTATTTATTATACATATCCCAAGGTAGTGAGTAGAAGGATTACTATTACCGTACTATGAAAACACAACAGGAAGAGAATAGTGGGGTTACTGGAGAGGATAGTGAAAATGGATTGTGAAGAGGGTATTATATTATATGGTTGTGAAGCGGGTAGTAAAAATAAAATACAAATAAAATATGAGGTGAAGCTAGGAGACTTTTTTTGTGTGTGTGATTAGTATTAAAAAAAGAAAACAAAAAGATGGTATGAAAGGATGTAGGAAAGGAGTAAAAACGTGGTACTGAAGGAAATAGTGAAGATGGGGTGGGGTACTGGAAGTGATAGTGAAGGTGGGAGTGATGGTGAAGGGGTACCGTAGTGAAGTGTAGACGAGGGTTGGGGTAATACAAAGAGGCAAGGTATGTACGGGGGGTAGGAAAGGGGAGGGAGGTAGGAAGGGGGGGGGATAGGAAAGGGGGGTAGGAAAGGGGAGGGGGGACAAGAAAGGGGTAAGTGAATAGGGGTAAGCTAATGAAGTGGTGGATAGTCAAATAAAAAGGATTAATGGAGATGAGTAGAAAAGGGGGTTTAGGGATGGGAGTTAAGATATAGATAGGAAAGGAGGTTAGGGATGGGAGTTAAGATATAGATAGGAAAGGAGGTTAGGGATGGGAGTTAAGATATAGATAGGAAAGGAGGTTAGGGATGGGAGTTAAGATATAGATAGGAAAGGAGGTTAGGGATGGGAGTTAAGATATAGATAGGAAAGGAGGTTAGGGATGGGAGTTAAGATATAGATAGGAAAGGAGGTTAGGGATGGGAGTTAAGATATAGATAGGAAAGGAGGTTAGGGATGGGAGTTAAGATATAGATAGGAAAGGAGGTTAGGGATGGGAGTTAAGATATAGATAGGAAAGGAGGTTAGGGATGGGAGTTAAGATATAGATAGGAAAGGAGGTTAGGGATGGGAGTTAAGATATAGATAGGAAAGGGGGTTAGGGATGGGAGTTAAGATATAGATAGGAAAGGAGGTTAGGGATGGGAGTTAAGATATAGATAGGAAAGGAGGTTAGGGATGGGAGTTAAGATATAGATAGGAAAGGAGGTTAGGGATGGGAGTTAAGATATAGATAGGAAAGGAGGTTAGGGATGGGAGTTAAGATATAGATAGGAAAGGAGGTTAGGGATGGGAGTTAAGATATAGATAGGAAAGGAGGGGTGTAGTAAAGAAGAGGTGAAGATATAGTTAATAGGAATGGGAGTGTCGTAGTGAAGGAAGGTGTAGTGAGTGTAGTGCTTAGTGACAAGTTAAGGGGGTGTGGGAGTAGGGGTCAGGCTTGGGGGGGGGGACTGGGGGGTGCGGGAATAGGGGGACAGGATTAGGGTGGGTAGAAAGCCTGTCCCCCTATTCCCACACACCCTTAATCCCCCCTCCAAGCCTGTCCCCCTACTCCTGCACCCCCCAAGCCTGTCTCCCTATTCCCACCCCCCCTTAAGTGACAAGTTAAAATCAATACCTGTGTTTGGGTTTCACATAGTTTGGCTTGAAATGTTTGGCTTGGTTACTAACTGACGTGTGGGGTGTGGGGAGGAGGGGGCGAGGGGGTGTTGGGGGCGGGCGGGGGGGGGTGTTGGAATGAAGGAGAAAGGAATATGGTGACGTTTGTTCAGCATGGAAGGCCCCAAATCACGAGGATCAGCAGTTAGAGAGAAGGAATAGAAAGAAATGGAAAGAAAGTGTGGGAGAGCTGAAAAATTAAAAAGGAATTACTCGAATCCAAATTAGCGACAAAATCCTTAAGGGGGTGCGGGAATAGGGGGACAGGCTTGGGGAGTTTGGGGGGGGGAGTATTGGGGAGTGCCGGAGGAGCGGGACAGGCTTGGGGTGGGTAGAAAGCCTGTACCCTTTTCCCGCACCCCGCTAACTCCCCCTTAACCTGTCCCCTATTCCCGCACACTCCAAAACCCCCCCAAACATTTCTCCCTATTCCCACACCCCCTTAAGGAAGTAATACACATTTGGTACATCACAGCGCCTTGATTCCTCCAAAGTATGTCAGGAAACAGAACCAGATGAACACAGTAATGGTGTCCTGTTGTTTGGAATAGTTTGGATGAATCACTTACCCCAGATTTACCAAGACTGTATTGTCCCCTCAATGTACAGTAGAGGAAGGATAGAAAGAGAAGGAGAGAGAAGAAGATAAAAGAGAGAAAGGTAATATATTATGAGAGTGGGTAGGTAATGATGGGATACATAAATGACAGTCATTGTTCATGTAACAAAAAATGAATCGGAATCCTCCTGTTTGTTTCAGGGAAGAACCTCTGTTTGGTCATTTGGAGGACTACTGTTTCCTCCAAACTACCCTAGGAAACAAATCACATTATAATCATTATTATTATTATTATTTTGTTGAAGATAACTGCGACCTCTGCGCTGTTTATTTTGTAGCAAATCTTTTCTAATTTGCGAATTGTTTTCTTAATATTGCTGGGAAAAGATTTGCTACAAAATAAACAGCGCAGAGCTCGCAGTTATCTTCAACAAAAATTGTATTAAAGAGGGTTTCCTTCCCAAATATTATTATTATTATTATTATTATTATTATTATTATTATCATTATCATTATTATTATTATGATTTACCGACAATGGTTTTTCCCCTTTAGATGCAATAAACAATGGAAAATGTTCTGTTAACGACAGTAAATGTGGAGTAGTGTGTATTGTGTAGCAGGAGGAGGAGTATAGGTGGAGGAATAGAGGGGTCGATATATGTGTTGTTTTATGTCACCAAGCAACTTCTCTACCTGCCCTTCTTATCCCCACCTCCTTCCCTGTCCTCACCCCAACCCTCTTCTCTTGTACTGTATTTTTGATACCTTCATGACTAACCTCGATTCCCACGACCCACCATCCCTTCCCACCCCCACCTGCTTCCCTGCCTCCTCCCACACTCACCCACCCACTAACCCACTCTCACCCCCTCCCACTAACCCACTCTAACCCCCTCCTACTAACCCACTCTAACCCCCTCCCACTAACCCACTCCCACCCCCTCCCACTAACCCACTCGTCGCACCTTCCTTTATATTGTGTTTGTGTTAATTTGATGACTATATCGTCGACCCCCACTCCCCATATCTCATCAACCATCCCATCCCACTTGCAGCATACCGTATTGCTTTACTATTTTGTCAATCTTTCTTAACTTAAGTGTGTATGAAGTGGGATTCTCACTAGTCTGTTTGGAAGGTGGACGTTCACGTAGATGACGTCACCAGCATCCATATATGTGAACCTGACTCAGCCCATCAAACACTTCCTGAGATCAGCCTCTCTATAATATTGTTGGATATTCAACATATCATGAAAATATGAACTACAACTATTTATACACAAAATAAAATATAATTTTATTCAAATATAATAAATATTATATATTTGTGTGTTGTTCGTCAATTCACATAAAATGACTAATAATGTGCATTAGAACTGGAAGCCTGGCAACAATGCACTGTTAGTAAACAAACCCAGTTTAACCCACAAGTGGATCAGCCATTTGTAACATTGTAGTGACTTGTTTAATATCATAGTTAGGAGGAAGTAGTAGAGGTTTTCCCCTTTACCGATATTTTCATCCTTGGTATCTGCATGTTTGTTATTTTACTCTTGCCCTCCGTTGATTTATTTCCATTTATTTCTTCCTTTTTAAATTCCCTCCTTCTACTCCTCTTTTATCATATTCAATTCCATACTTTCTTTACATTATTCTATCCTTTCTCACTACTCTATACTTTCTCTCTCACTACTCTATACTTTCTCTCTCACTTCTATCCTTTCTTTCCACTATTCTTATTCTATCCTTTATCTCTTACTATTCTTTATTACTACCTATTCTATCCTTGCTATCTCACTATTCTATTTTTTATCTCTAACTATTCTGTCCTTTCTCTAATCATTGTACTCTTTCTTTCCATTATTCTATCCTCCTTTTCCACTATTCTTATTCTATCTATTTTCTCTCACTATTCTATCCTTTTCCTCTCACTTTTCAATTTTTTTTCTCTCACTTTGCTATTTTTTTTCTCTCACTATTCTATCCTTTTTCACTCACTATTTTATCCTTACTCTCTCACTTTTCTATCTTTTTTCTCTCACTATTCAATTTTTTTTCTCACTATTCTACCATTTCTCTCTGCTAGTAAGTAGTTAGTTAGTAGTAGCTTATAAACCCCAACAGCCTCATGGATACCAATAGGTTTGTTGCTGTTTGTATTTCCTTTGTGTTGCTTCTGCTTTGGCCTGACAGTGGTAACCAGGCGACACTCCATGACACCCACCACTTCACCAAACCAAAACACAAGTATTGATTTACTCTTGTGCCAATATTTTCACTACCACCAACACCCCTTTCCCTTCTCTTCTCTTCTCTTCTCTTCCCTTCCCCCTTCCCTTCCCTTCCCTTCACCCACAACTTCTCCTCTTTCTGCTATATACACTAAGCTACTTTTTATTTACCTACGCATACTAGTTACCCTCTCCTTCCTCTTGTTCTTACTTTCTTTCTTTCTCTCTCTCTCTCTCTCTCTCTCTCTCTCTCTCTCTCTCTCTCTCTCTCTCTCTCTCTCTCTCTCTCTCTCTCTCTCTCTCTCTCTCTCTCTCCATTTGCTGAAGAACATAAATGCTATTGATTCTCCCAAACTATGCCACGAAGCAAACTCCCATGTTGTGAATTGTTGTGAATTTTTGGTGTTCCGTGTTTCCTCCAAAGTGTACCATGAAACAGATCCCCTAATAGTACCGTACCACTGAGGACATCTGAGGAGGAATCAGTAGCTTTCCTATTATACCAAAAACAGGATTATCTCCCCTTAAACTACCATATATTATTATAGGTGCTGTTTATGTGGCTGTAGTGGTTTGTGGTTGGAGGAATCAGGGACCTCCAACTCTTTACCCGAGTACTTCCATATTATAATTATATAGGACGCAAGTATCCCGTTTATTGGTATTTATGTATTTATTTATTGAATATTGCCGAATGAAAGAGTACAGGCACTCTCAATTATTTTTATCAGTAAATGTAAAACAATAAAATTTGACACAATGCATTTCTACATCATGGTAAAACTGTAAACACTGGAATGCTACGTGTGTACAGTACACTAACAACGTACATCTAAAGTCATTATTACTATTAATTATTAATTAGACGGAAATCTATGCAACTTCCCATTCGATTTTATATACAGTTTCCATTTAAGGGTATGTAAATAAAGGTTGATAATCCATCCATCCAATCTCTGCCATAAAGAAGTATAGTCACGTTCAGTTTCCCTGTCAACTCCTTCTAATGAAACGGTCGCCTTTATAGTATATGTGAAACTATAGCCATATATCAGTAATATTTGTACACTAAATTTATTCATAGGATTCACTTTGATTCACAATAGACAGGACTTTTGACTGTGACTGTACTATGAACAAGTTTAACAAGTTTCTGCGTCACGATGAGTTTGTGGGGAAAGTATGTGTGTCAGGAAGGAATTTCTGCACCAGCAAGTACACACCTGACGACAACACACATAGTTACCACAACACAACACACACACACACACACACACACACACACACACACACACACACACACACACACACACACACACACATACACACACACACAGACACACAGAGTACCAAACAACTTTCTGATGGTACTCCGAACTAGAAACATAATAATAATAATAATAATAATAATAATAATAATAATAATAATAATAATAATGATAATAGTAATAATAATAATAATAACAAAAATACACGTTTAACTTATAATATTTGAGAATCCCGTATGTGAGCTGACAAGTACCCAGTTAAAGTAGAAATAGAATTTATTAGTCGTTCTTCAGAAATCAGTTGAATCTTCAGAGTATTATTTAGTAAATAGATCACAAAGACTAAACACTCAAGTACTTTACCAGGAACATCACAGGTTTTATCAGAAATCTCCTAATTTTTAATAGAATCATGATATTATGTTACAAGTGATTTATATGTAGCTTTTGTTAACCTTTCAAACAATGATACTAAGAAGTTCCTCTGATCACCTTTATTGGTTGATGAAGAGGATTGTTTACTGACATGGTTTTTAGAAATTAGCCTTCTTCAATTTTTCCCCAAACAAGTTAAGGAGAGAACTTCATTTTGGTACATTGGAGAGATGCTACTTAATTATTATTATTGTTGTTGTTGTTGTTGTTGTTGTTGTTCCTCAAGCTGTCTGACCGAGTAGCCCCGAGCTCTTGAGGAAGGCTATGGCTTGAACCAGGCTTTCCCACACTGCCCTCAGACTACTTATAGTTCTCCATACTATGTAATGAATCAAATCCTCTATAAATAACATTGTGATGATTTGTCTCTAATGAACTGAAAACCTTAAGATTTTTTACTAATGCCTGACCTAAATAATACCTGACCTAAATAACATAATACAAAGGGATATGTATATATATAAAGAAGAGTCGCCTCTATGATCTCCCTGTGTCGCTTCCTGCCCTCACAAATAACACAAAGAAATACAGTATAGAAAAAGGTTGACAAAGAACTGTTATTAAAATAATTTACCAATAACTACTCAGCCTTAAAAACATAATAAAGGAATACAAAGATAATACAAACAGGAAAAGATTGCGAATTGACTGGAAAAAAATCTTTCTCCTTTACCTGGCCTATTTAATATAAGACATAGAGGTATAAGAAAAAAATTGCCAAACGACTGAAAGCCTTATAATTCTTTACCAATACTTACTCTGAAGACAAAGAGATACAATTGGGCCAATCAATACAACAAGGAGGGAAGGACAACGTGAGGGGTGAGCAAGCATAGACAGGAACTACAGGTTACTAAGAGAGTAACTAACAACACAAGTACGTTTATCACCACTACCACTACTACTACTATTATTACTACTACTAATACTACTTCAAGTAATATCACCTCAACTACCACTACTTTATCAACTTTACAACTACCACTACTACTACTACTACTACTACTACTTCAAGCAATACTACCTCAACTACCACTACTATACCAACTTTACAACTACCACTACTACTACTACTTCAAGCAATACTACCTCAACTACCACTACTATACCAACTTCACAACTATACTTCACAACTAATACTACTAATTCTTCAAGCAATACTACTTCAACTACCACTACTATACCAACTTTACAACTACCACTACTACTACTACTACTAATACTTCAAGCAATACTACCTCAACTACCACTACTATATCAACTTCACAACTAATACTACTAATTCTTCAAGCAATACTACCTCAACTACCACTACTATACTAACTTTACAAGTACCACTACTACTAATACTACTAATTCTTCAAGCAATACTACCTCAACTACCACTACTATACTACAAGCTATATCTATCTCCATCACCACCACTACTACTACTACTATAACTATTACTTCAAGCAATGTTAACACCACTATCAAAATCACTACCATAACATCACAACATCTAAAAGCAACATATATCACCACCACTACTACCACTTCCAGCAACACCACCACTACTATCAAAATCACAATCAACATTTCCACAACCATTTATCATAACAAACTCATCATTTCCAAATCGAAATTATAGTAAATACACATGTACTACAATGTGCAATGAAAGACCAAACTATCTTCCCAGGTTTTGGTCCAACTGTTTGGGAAATGTTAATCCAATTGACACACAAGAAGTCTCTAGTCGATTCTCATTATGCTTCGTCATGTTTAATCTATCTTCGAATAATCCAAGGAAGAGAGTTTGGTCTTTTATTATACACCTACTTCCAACACTAGGATCTATCACCATGAACCCCTACCACCACCACCACGCTTCTCTAAATACATTTCATA
This sequence comes from Petrolisthes manimaculis, assembly GCA_034508575.1. Taxonomy (NCBI): domain Eukaryota; kingdom Metazoa; phylum Arthropoda; class Malacostraca; order Decapoda; family Porcellanidae; genus Petrolisthes; species Petrolisthes manimaculis. The sequence goes on along the minus strand of JAWZYT010001861.1, from coordinate 90,847 downwards.
CACTCACTTTAAGTACCTTTCACCATAACTCAACACATTTTTAAATCTAATATGTTATGTTCATACAACAAAACAATATATGTTATAAGTATATCGAAGTAGTGTAGTTTGTTTCTCTGCGTAGTGTGGATGAATCTGTACCTTAGCCCTGTTAATCAAACCTTCCATATTACCAAAGTCTCTTGTGGTAATATTGAGGGACTACTGATTCCACCAAACTATACTACTCAGTCCTTCTATCTCTCCCTTTCTCTTTGTGTGAGTGAGTGTGTGTGTGTGTTGTTGGCCTGGGCTTCAGTACCGCACATACAGCATGAGGCCAGTATTGATCCATATCAAACACATGAATTAAACACATATATTTATTAAGGGTAAAAGTTTGCTCGCCGTTATAATATTATCGTTTGCCTTTCTCAATGAATCTTTACAAAATTTGAAGCAAGACTAAATTAATAAAGTTTTATCTAATTTGGTGTTTGATGAATGATCTGTTATTATGTGTGGTGATGGTTGTAGTGGTGGATATATGGTAGTGGTAGTAGTAGTGACTGTCAGGTGTGATGGTGATGGTGGTGGTGGTGGTAGTGGTTGTCAGGTGTGATGGTGATGGTAGTGGTTGTCAGGTGTGATGGTGGTGGTGGTAGTGGTTGTTGTCAGGTGTGGTGGTGATGGTGGTAGTGGTTGTCAGGTGTGATGGTGGTAGTGGTTGTCAGGTGTGATGGTGGTAGTAGTAGTGGTTGTCAGGTGTGGTGGTAGTTGTTGTGGTTGTCAGGTGTGGTGATGGAAGCAGTGGTTGTCAGGTGTGGTTTCTGTGTATATGCTTGGTGTGTGTGTGTGTGTGTGTGTGTTGTTAGGTGTGTCAGTGTTTGATTTTGTCGCTTGGCACCCACTTTGTACCCAGACCACCTATTTTACCCAAGTATGTACAAGTATATACGTTCCACACAATGTCTCCCTCACCTTGAATGTATCCTTCGACTCGCTGTGAACTCGTACGTACAGTTGAGGACGTAAGGAACAGACCTTTTAAAAAGAAAAAAAAAAAAAATGGGGTCCCTCATTGATCGTGATTTATAGAGGGTGTATGAAGATATTATGTGTACATGTGTCACGTACTATTCTATGCAAGATGAAGGGTCTCTTTTCATGTTATGTCTTTTAAATGTGTCCACAACAGTACATCTTACAGCATTGTATTAGTGAGATATTAGTGAGATAAAAAGTATTATTTTGATGCGCCCATCAGTTGCAGAACCAAATTAATAAATAGGTGGAGAGAAGGTTTGAAGGAGTATAGTGAAAGGGTGAAGCAAAATGGTTTCGTAAAGGAGGCGTAATAAAGGGAGTTAGTAAAGGAGGTGTATAGTAAAGGAGGTGTATGAGGGGTGTAGTAAATGTGTGTAAAGGAAATGTAGTGAAAGGGTGTAGTAAAGAGGTGATGTGAAGGGGGTGTAGGAAAGGGGGTGTAGTGAAGGGGTGTAGTAAAGAGGTGATGTGAAGGGGGTGTAGGAAAGGGGGTGTAGTGAAGGGGTGTAGTAAAGAGGTGATGTGAAGGGGGTGTAGGAAAGGGGGTGTAGTGAAAGGGTGTAGTAGAGGTGATGTGAAGGGGGTGTAGGAAAGGGGGTGTAGTGAAGGGGTGTAGTAAAGAGGTGATGTGAAGGGGGTGTAGGAAAGGGGGTGTAGTGAAGGGGTGTAGTAAATGAATGGGATGAATGGGGTGTAGTAGAGGTGTAATATAAATGTATGGGGTGAAGGTGTTATAAAATAGTGTAGTAACATTTTCACCACCCATACATCTGTTCTACTCTTACTCTACTACTACATATATATTTTCATCTTCAGTAACCACACATCTACATTAAGGGGCTTGTGGGGGGCCTGAGGGGGTGCGGGAATAGGGGGACAGGCTTGGGGGTGGGTAGAAAGCCTGTCCCCCTATTCCCACACCCCCCTAATACCCCAAAACTCCCCCAAGCCTGTCCCCCTACTCCTACACCCCCTAAACCCTCCCCCCCTCAAACCTGTCCCCCTATTCCCACCCCCCCTTAAGGTATTCTAATGAAATTATATTTTTTTAACCCATTTCTTATTCAGATTCAAGTTGCATATAAACTTGTCATATTAATTGTTGATTATGGAGAATCTTAGCACAGCTTGGTAAATAAAACCCTATTAATAAAAACACGGTTCCATCTTTATATCTTTATATTTTTATATCAGAAAAAAACAGGTGAAGAGAAATAATGGTGTCCTGTTGCTTGGAATAGTTTGGATGAATCAGTTACTCCAGATTTACCAACACTGTTCTACTTCCTTAAACAATATTGTCGTGGATACATTATACACACATACCGACAGAAAGGGTTTGATAAAAGTTTAGTGATGGGGTGTAGTGAAGAGTGGTGAAAGGGTGTAGTGAAGGGGTGGAAATGGGTATAGTGAAGGGGGGTGAAAGGGTGTAGTGAAAGGGTGTAGTGAAGGGTGTAGTGAAGGGTGTAGTGAAGGGGTGGAAATGGGTATAGTGAAGGGGGGTGAAAGGGTGTAGTGAAAGGGTGTAGTGAAGGGTGTAGTGAAGGGGTGGAAATGGGTATAGTGAAGGGGGGTGAAAGGGTGTAGTGAAGGGTGTAGTGAAGGGGTGGAAATGGGTATAGTGAAGGGGGGTGAAAGGGTGTAGTGAAAGGGTGTAGTGAAGGGTGTAGTGAAAGAGTGTAGTGAAGGGGGGTGATGAAAGGGTGTAGTGAAGGGGGGTGAAAGGGTGTAGTGAAAGGGTGTAGTGAAGGGGGGTGAAAGAGTGTAGTGAAGGGTGGTGATGAAAGGGTGTAGTGAAGGGGGGTGAAAGGGTGTAGTGAAGGGGGGTGAAAGGGTGTAGTGAAGGGGTGTAGTGAAGGGGGGTGAAAGGGTGTAGTGAAGGGGTGTAGAGAAGGGGGGTGAAAGAGTGTAGTGAAGGGGTGTAGAGAAGGGGGGTGAAAGGGTGTAGTGAAGGGGTGTAGAGAAGGGGGGTGAAAGAGTGTAGTGAAGGGGGGTGATGAAAGGGTGTAGTGAAGGGGTGTAGAGAAGGGGGGTGAAAGGGTGTAGTGAAAGGGTGTAGTGAAGGGGGGTGAAAGAGTGTAGTGAAGGGGGGTGATGAAAGAGTGTAGTGAAGGGTGGTGATGAAAGGGTGTAGAGAAGGGGGGTGAAAGAGTGTAGTGAAGGGGGGTGATGAAAGGGTGTAGTGAAGGGTGGTGGTGAAGGGGTGATGAAGGGGTGTAGTGAAGGGGGGTGGTGAAAGGGTGTAGTGAAGGGGGGTGGTGAAAGGGTGTAGTGAAGGGGGGGGGGTGAAAGGGTGTAGTAATGGTAAAGTTGACTACGGTATCTATGTGTTCGACTATTATTCTTTATACTATTATATTTCAAGAAGCGATGGGTGAGGCAACGGGACATTTATAACCGACTGTACACTACGTTTCAGTGGGGGAAGGTCTTTATACTATTATATTTCAAGAAGCGGTGGGTGAGGCGAGGTTACGGAACATTTATGACAGACTGTACACTACGTTTCAGTGGGGGAAGGGAGGGACGGGAAGGCAATGTGAGGCACAAAGAGAACATATTCCTACACTCACTTGGTCAGGAACAATCGTGGTGTATGTACTCTGTACTCAAACACTCTCTCTACACTACAACCATTTAGTTCACTACGAGGATAGCCTTGGTGGGTTTATTAATTCTGTTAACATCAGATTTCATTTCATTGGAAGGCATTTTGTTACAATAATTTAGTGATTAATTAATAAGCATAATAATAGTAAGTTGTAGAGAAACAGTTGCTACTCTGTTTCCAAATTCCTTCATTATACCTTCTGGTGAATTTTTTGACATGTCTCTACATTGCCATTTCTCTTCTTCAGATCTATAGCAAACATGAAAGTGGCAGTTATAATGATGGTGGTGATGGCTTACCTTCATGTTGGTGAGTATTATTATATAGAGAGATACATGAGATGGTTGTGTATTTATGTTGCCCACTGTACGTTTCCTTTCATTTCATATTAGTCGAAGGAAAATGAGAAAGCTGTTAGACGCTATTGAAGGATTAAGTATATCTCAGATGGACTATGATTGCCGCCTAATATTATTGTCTTCCTACAGGTTATGGCCTGAAGTGTTACCAGTGTAGTGACTGTTTGAATACTAAGTGTAACCGCTTTTACGATGGTGATGAGTGTCCTGATGGAACCTTGTCCTGTTCCAAGACATTCAAGTCCGGGGTGGAAGATGGTGGTAAGTACAATGTTATTTTTATGGGTGGTGGTTATGGAGTAATATTGTACGAGGAGCAGCCTTTATTCACGTTGTTTCGTTATTTCTTCTTGAGGTCAAAGGCATGACTTGAAAAAGCAGTAACGAAACGTCGTCAATAAAGGTTATTCGGTGTTGTTTCTTGACTATTCTGTAAAGTTATATATATATATATATATATCATTTCTAAAAGAAGACAGCAGATCTATTAATATTATTGTTTTCTTTTACTCACCCCAAAAATAGTTTCAGCTTATTCCTTTTTACGTCTACATTAGTGAGGAGTCATTAATAACGTTGGTTAACAGATCATAAATCATAATAACCTCAGCCATTAATTAACCGAGTACCCGTTTGGCACATGCGTAACGATTTTGTTACATTGTACTTACTCTTGGATAAACGTAGAATGCAAGGTTCTTGAGTGAAAAGGGAAAAAAGGGGACTTTGCTAAGTCAGACAATTTATACCACGAGATAAATCAGCACAGGGAAGGAACAGCAGGAACGAAACATGAATGAAAAGATGGTCAGTAAAAGAGAGATGCCAGAGACATTATACTATTACCCACCACTCTCTATGTAATACCGTACGTACTGTACCTCACACGGGAGGTTAGGTTTTTTATTCTTTTAATTTTATATACAAATGAATATTAATGCGGTATTATAATAATCTTAACATCAATCACATCTATTATTATTGCTCGGATATTTTTCTTTTATCATTACTTTATAATTTTACTCTTCAATATTTTGCTGCTGTCTTTCCATTCCTTTTCAATGTATTAAATCCTGTATTTGAATTTATTAAAATTACAGATAAGGAAATGATGAGAGGATGCTCCACACTAGCAGTACCAACTGGGGATGACTCCTGTGACTCCACCACTGAACTCTGTCTGTGTGGTGACGACGAGTGTAACAGTGGCCGCACCATCACACCAACCTACACCCTGGCCCTCACCCTCATCCTGGCAGCTGTTGGTCGTTGTATGTTTATGTAAACCTTCACAGGAACTCTACTCCATCACCAACCACAACCCAACCAACCAAACACATGGAGAGAGAGAGAGAGAGAGAGAGAGAGAGAGAGAGAGAGAGAGAGAGAGAGAGAGAGAGAGAGAGAGAGAGAGAGAGAGAGAGACCATCAAGTATTACAAAGTGACGAGGGATATTTTTGTAGATACAAAGGCGTATATAATATAGAATGTTACAACACCATCACACAAAAAAAGTAATTGTTTGAGACCTTTGTATGTACGGTTGTGGAAGCATTGTGATGCTCATGTTAGATCTGCATATAACCTCAAAAATAAGTCACGGTAAAGACGAAAATAATGATATCTAATATCTTGTGTTCGAGATGCCTGGAACTGACACTCTCCTCCTTAAATTTAACACAATTAGGAATTAATAACAATCCGAGGTCTTTTCTAAATTCTATTATTATAATATAAGTATAGCTAGTAGTAGAGTAGGCCTATAGTAAAGTTTCAACTATTATTACCAGCAATCAGTGAAATGAAGTTTTCTTTTCGAAAATATATAAATTTTTGTCAATGAACTATTTAGGAAGCTTCTTGTAGTTATTGAAAGATTACTTCATTTTATATTATCTACCAAATGGTTGCCACAAGAGTGATGATGCACATTTCAGCCTATCAGGCCTATTTCAGCCTGTATAGACAATTCTACTTGTCACACCTATTTTATTCTGTCAAGTCTATATCCCCCGTTGGGGGAATTGCCAGTAGTGATGTGAACACCATTTTAAATGTTTGGGCGCCCTTTCGGCCCCAGCCACTCCCTTTCAGTACTTCAACTGTCTCTCTTTTCCTTTTATTTCCTTCCTGCTTGTTGTCTCACCTCTCTATCACCTTCTTCTGAAGCTATATGACCTCGCTGTTGCGGTGCGTAATATCAATCAATCAATCAATTCTATTATACCTATTTCAATCTGCTAACCCCATTTCAGCATGCCAAGGCCTATGTCGTATTTCATATCTTTTGGACTATCAAGCCTATTTGATATTTCTATTGATTAAACCTATTCCATTCTATTAAGACTAACTCATATATCTGCCTGTGAAGACTATTTCACTGTTTTGCTTGTTGAGCCTAAATACATCCTTCACTGCCTTCATCCTATCAGACATTCGGTACTTCATATTATTCTCTTGAGCTTTCCACATTCAAGGCATATTTCCTTCTACATCTATAAATCATATATGATAACAGCAAAGAGAGGTCCAAATCTTATTAGAGGATATTATTACCTATAGCGTGATATATCAATAGATTAATGTATTACCACTTCTAACTTTATATTTTATATTTTGTGTTAAATAGTATCTAATGACAAATACAGTGTAAGTCTATGCTATGCTTCTTGACGTTAAGGAAACCAGTGATGTAATCAGAAAATTGGAGGTTAGTGAGTCCTTCAAATATTGGCACGAAACACTACTTATATTGAAGGAGCTTGTTTCGTGGTATAGTCAGGAGGAATCAGAAACCACCAAGTCTCAAACACGATCACAGGGTTCTTAATAAATCTGACTAGGTTATTATATCGAGCAATTTTTATTTTCCTCTGGTGTAAATATTGACGGCGTAGGGAAATAAGTGGCTTTCCCATCACCCACTATTGTTGTTATGGGACTCCATGTTATGGGACTCCATGTTATGGGACTCCATGTTATGGGACACCTTGTTATGGGACTCCTTGTTATGGGACTCCTTGTTATGGGACTCCATGTTATGGGACACCTTGTTATGGGACTCCATGTTATGGGACTCCATGTTATGGGACTCCATGTTATGGGACACCTTGTTATGGGACTCCTTGTTATGGGACTCCTTGTTATGGGACACCTTGTTATGGGACTCCTGCACTGGCTGGAACTAGAGCCTCCTCACCCCTTGAAAAAAGGGGAAATGAAATGAGGTATTGATGATGATGATGATGTAAGTTACAGAATAAGGAATAATGGGCGATAACAGTGGTCATCTGTTGTTGGAGTATTGAATAGATACTATTCATTCCTTCAAGTACAACCCATAACACCAAACACATCTCCATTTTTGTATACAGAGTAATTCGTGTTTCATATAGTTTGGAGGAATCAGTAGTCTTCCAAATTCGCCCGAGAGAGATTGTTCTTATTATCTATAGCCTCTTCTATTTTCTTTAGGTTGGCGAAGATGTACAGTCACAAGCATAAATAAGTATACAGTCTTGGTTGAAGCTTTGAACAGTCCAATTCACCAGTGAACTAATTCGAATGGAGATCTTGTTGTGCATTTATCTACTGTCTCTAGGTATTCGAGGTACACCTGAATACTTAACAGTGTTGGTGACTGTACAGTAGGTTACCATCATGTAGGTGAACTGGAAGATTCCCTTAAACTGTGCCAGGAAACAGATGACTTTAATGTTACAAATAAGGGGATCTGCTTCGTGACATAGTTTGGAGGAATCAGTAGCCCTACAATTTACCAGAAAGAGAATCTCCCCTTAAAGTATTGCCCACATCTCTGCAGGCAATACAAAGGAATGGAGAACTATACATTTATTGATACTGTAGACCATTGACATAACACGAGGATATTAAATACTTATACGGTACTCAATTCATCATGTTAAATCAACTTGAAGATGACCAAAATATTGATTCCCGGGATTCTGTTAACCACTACATAAAGGGATCACTTGGCCTGTGTTAAGGGGATAATAGTACATCTTTGGTACATTACAGCACCTTCATTCCTCCAAAGTATGCCAGGAAACAGAACCAAATTAACAAAAATAATGGTGGTTTGTTGCTTGGAATAGTTTGGAGTAATCAGTTGCTCCAGATTTACCATTACTGTACTATCCTCTTAAATCTTAGGCGTTAAGTATGATAAGTATGGTCATTTTTTTTGTGTGTGAAACAGAGTGCTGTTGATTCCTCCAAATTATGCCAGGAAAAATATCACTTCAGTATATGAGTAGAGGAATCTGTTTTCTTGCATTGTTCATAAGGCTGCGTAGACTTTAATTCCCTCAAAACAAACGACTTCCTTATAATTCGAGGTTTACTCTATTGTACAGGGTGATTCAAAAGAAACGTTACCCATCATAGAATGGTCTTGAAATAATGGAAAATAGGTTGTCAATTTGTGTTCTTCCAACATATGGCACCATTGATATGTGTTGATGATACACCAGTGACACCTGGAGAGTGACGTGTCCTGTGTAATCTAATTAATTCTTTGTTCTTCCAACATATGGCACCATTGACATGTGTTGATGATACACCAGTGACACCTGGAGAGTGACGTGTTCTGTGTACTCTAAGGAATGCTTTGTTCTCAAGATAGTGTTTTCCCAAGTGCAACGTGTCTTTATTCTTAAACAATATTTTTCAACTTGGTTTTATGCACAAGTGAAAAGATCGTTTCACTCACGATATCCTAATGCCCCCAATATAAAGACTGGTTGACGGTTTTCGTGAGACTGTAGGTGTTCACGTCATGAAACGAAATGGACGACCACGACCATCTGTGTCGACTGATGAAAAGATTGAATATATGATGAAGTGGTTACAAAGATCCACGAGAAAAAGTATCAGGAAATTTGCATCACAGGCACAAATGTTTTACTCTAGTGCACAGAGAGCTACAAAGAAATTACACCTGCGGCCATATCACATTCGTGTGGTTAAAAAACTGCGACAACCAGACTTGGTAAAATGTTTACAATATTGCAGGAGGTATGGAAGATTTGTTGCAGAACATGGAGTTGATGTGTTTGACAATGATTTATTTAGTGATGAAGCATGGTTCCACCATAGAGGACATGTTAACAGTCACAACAGTAGGATGTAGTGTACTGAAAATCAACAAATGTTTCATGGAAAACCTTTGCATTCTCAAAAAATTGGAGTATGGTGTGCTGTAAGTCGCCGGCGTATAGTGGGTCCAATTTTCTTATGAGGCAACAGTGAATGGTGATGTATACCGGGATATAATGACACAGTTCATCACACTTCATGATGAGGATGAACGTTACTATTGGTTTCAGCAAGACGGTGTCACAAGTCACATGTCACATCAAATTATGGCATTCCTACGGCAGTTTTTTGCTGACCGACTCATTTTCAAAAACAGGTGGCCTCCAAGATCGCCAGACCTTACATTTCCCGATTACTTTCTATGCATGGGGACATTTGAAAGGCATGGTCTATCAGATTAACCCACACATATTAGACGAAGTGAAAGTTAACTTTGAAACTGCAATTGCAAACATTACTGTATCAACCCTACACAAAGTCTCTGCTAACATGTTAAAAAGGGTACAAGCTTCCATTCATGAAAATGGAACACACCTTGAAAATGTGAATATGATCTGTTATTGCTTCATGTCTTAAATGCATATGTACAACATATAATATACAAGTAATAAATATAATATGTAGTTTGGGTAACGCTTCTTTTGAATCACTTTGTATATGAGTATGTGACCTGTTTTCTTCATCCTCTGATAATTGGGAAATTCCTGCTTCAATTTAAGGGGGAATATTTGGAGGAACAGAAAGTCTATTGATCTCTTCAAAGTGTGCCAGAATACACTTCCCTTCAGTATACGAGTTGAGGATCTGGTCTGTATCATAGGTTGGAGGAATCAATTGCCTTCCAGTTAATTAACTAGTTATTTATAAATCCTTTATACGTCAAGAAAAAATCGTCTGGTGTTAATCACTATATAATGAAACAACAGTTTTAGTAATGTTCAAGGGTCGAGAATTCATCATATGTCACAGCTGCTCATATTATTACATATTTACCTTTGTGTATTTACCGAGTCTCATTTTGAAGCTACAGCAAACATTTTCCTTCTCTGCTGATTTATTTGAAAAAAAAAGTACGTTTGAGCAAAATATTCGTCGATGAAAGAAATTAGTTTTCCAGAACAAGTCTATTTGGCACATACATGTAGGTATGTGTGTCAGTGCCTGTAATGATTATTGGAAGGGCAAGGAACTGGTAGCCAGGAAACACAAAGATACACACAGCGTCAGTCAGTCCGGACCCACACATACTGTACCTCCCTTCACACACTTTCCCAGTCTACTACACGACCTCCTACGGATCAGACTACCGTGGGTATAGGGTAACCAGGAAAACAGTATTAATATAAGATTTGTGCTTCATTTTCCATTTTATATTGTTCCTCACTACGTTGCTCTAATGAAAATATAAAACAAACCCGATGAAGGGTACGAGTTGTCCAGACGAGGGCACCACACACTTTGAATTGTGGGTTGTATGTAAGAATGTCCACTCTCTTGAAAATCAGGTGGTATCGGTACGATTTCTCTGTAGTGTGTCTAGGGAGTCATCTACAGGTACGACGTGATTGTCAACACCAAGAATATTTTTGCATAAGGACCAGTAGTATACGAACTTCTTTTTTGTCTCCCTTCCCCCAGATTCCTCGTCAACATGAAAGTAGCAGCAGCTTGTGTCGTGGTGCTGGTGGCTTACCTGCAGGCTGTAGTGGCCCAAGGTCAGTAATAATAAACAAGCATATATTTATATGATATATATTTATATATATACATTTATATGATATAGTGAATAGGCTATGTATCTCCATTATATACTGTATATATATATATATATATATATATATATATATATATATATATATATATATATATATATATATATATATATATATATGTACAGTATATAATGGAGATACATAGCCTATTCACTATATCATATAAATATATACTATTTTATATAATACTTATGTATGCTCATGCTAATACTTGTTCAGTACATATTAGGCTAAATAATTAGTCAGATCGTGCCACCAATAATTCAGGCTCTCTAGTGGTGGGATTTCTAAATTCCCTGGAGCATTGACCCAAATATTCTCGGGAAGTAAGGTAAAGTCATGGTCTAATGTACTGCAACCTGGTGAATAAAAGCGAGCTATTTGAGTTAATTTTATGAACCAAAATTGCACACACCAACAGCTATAGTTTCGGATCATTTTTCGAATTTATCTCATTGGAAGATGTTGCAGTACATTAGACCATGACTTTACCACTTCATAAATATTACTAGAAAGATTCGACAGAGAGGAATACCAACTGAACCTGTAACCACAAACATTTCATCGTTACCATGACTCGGAATACCAAATGAACCTTCCAAGTTTGATCGAAATCCGTCTATACGTTTTTGAGACACCTTGTTTACTAACCATTCAATCAAACAAACAAACAAACAAACGATCATGAGCTAAAATATATCCTTGAAGGTAATAAATTAACCTGAAACTTTTGTACTCTTTCCAGAAGATAAGACTCTGAAGTGCTACCAGTGCACTGACACTGTCGATAATCAGGAAGCGGATAAATGGTGTTATGCCGACGAAAAGAACTTGAAGGACTGCCCTGGCACAGCCAATAAATCCTGCTCAAAGTCTGCTGCTCTTAAATCTGGTAAAAGTAAGTAGACTTTTTTTTTTTTTTTATATGATCCGACACTGGACATAGGCTTAATCAAGCCCGTTATCGTGGCCCAGGTCAACTGATGCTCTCACACACACACACACACGTCACGACTTCCGAACTGGTACCCAGCCACAGAGAGAGGGAAGTGAGGGTGATTCCCAAATACTGCAGCTGTTATGGTACCAGTGAGGGTGTTTTACGACGTTCGGTGGCCTTATAGTCAGTGCCTGACACTCAAATCGGAAGAGTAAATATTCTCAGGCCCTCACCTGAGAGGATCGATCTCCCGACCTCTAGGGTATGAGTCCAGAACACTAACCACTCGGCCACCTCACCTCCCTGGTAGGCTTTTTTAGCTCCGGCCTAAGCCGAGAGCTCTAGGTTATATGCGAATTATTGTTCTTGTTCTTCTTGGGGCGACCACTTCTTAAAAGGGGTTCAACTCACTGACTCACTGACTCATTCACTCTCTTCCTCCCATCCATTTTCTTTTACCGACATTGAATCATTTATCCGAGGGGTTCACCCTCAATAAAAAGGGTTCATTTTCAAAATTTCAATATAGCCATATGAATACGAAAATCCAGATAAAACATAATTAATATTTTTGAGACCTTTACATATGGATATTTTATTATTTCACTTGAATCATTAAGAGCCGGAGCTTTTGAAGGGTTTTCCTTCATGTTCTTGTTTAAGGGAAAATCTCTCTTATGGGTAATTTCGAAGGCTACTGATTCCTCCAAACTATCCCAGGAAACAAATAACCTCAATGTTACCTATAGAGGATCAGATTCCTCCAACAAACTACTGATTTCTCTAAACTGTGTCAAGAAACAGACTGCCTCAGTATACGAGAATGACATCTGTGTTGTTGTATTTTTTTGAGGAATCAGTAGCCCTCAAAATCACTTAAAAAAAGAGAGACCCTTAGAGGGCATACTTTTGTTGGTGAAATAAAAGAATACTGATTCCTCCAAAGTTTGCCGAAACAAACAGGACCAGATTAGCAAAAGTACTGGTGTGACTCTCTTTACTTTGAATACTAAGGAATACACATAAACATTAACCTCAAAGGATAAGAGGGATCCTGAGTTTCCTGATCGGATGCATATTATATGTTTACATACTAAAAAATCTTCATAAAATGTTTAATCCTTTTTATTGTTCCTCCAGGTACGCCCATTACGCGAGGTTGTTCACCAAAAGAGGCAACCGAAGATTGTCCTGACGATGAGACATGCTACTGTGATGATGATAAATGTAACAGTGGCCGTACCATCACTCTCTCCTCCACCCTGACCCTGACTCTCGTCCTGGCAACAACTGGTTTTGGTCTTCTCATGTGAATCCTCACGTGAGATCTCCTCCATCAATAACCACAACCGAACCCTTCACTAGTATACATAAAATTAATTATATATCCCAAACGCAACACCAATGAAGGAAGACTAACATTACACACAGCAGAGACATTACCTTCAAGATACAAAAGGAAATATTGTCTTAATTACAAAGGGAGGATAATTTCAACAAATTAATATCCATAACTTATTTACAAAACTCATTATCACGAGTGTAAAGAATAAGAAAGGGTTTGGAAATAAAAGGAAAGAAGTGTCCTATTACTAGAGTTTCGACCATTTTGTTTATAGAAAATGGAATCCTATGTCATTCTGCTTGCTTCCTTGGGCTGGTTAGTATATTGTAATAAGTAGAATCCTTTATGACAGTTTAATAGGACTGAAATTGGTATTGGTATCACAGGATCTCCCGTCCATTTTGGTTTGTAGTTATTTTCTGACTGGAAATTTTAGCATGAAAGCAAATTAAACAAAGATAACTTTATACCTTATGATACTCAATGCACACCACATTAAAATTTTCACATTAAGAGTTTTCTTGCCTTACACTAAAGTCACAAAAGATGGTTAGGAGAGATGGGTCATCTGTTGAATCATTAATATGATACTTTGTGTAACTAGAAACACATTTGTTAACATTTACTTACAACAGACTACTTAGACTCTTCAGGTTTGAACTGATAACATTATATTTTGCATTTAGGTACTGTACATCTACGTTTTGTTTATAACTAATATTAACTAAAATATTTGTGCTTAAAATCTGCTAAGAATTTTTTTTTAAACGACTGCTTCATTTCAAATGTTTATTATAAAATTTGCCACTCGAGTGATAACGCACATTGTGAATGTATGAATGGAGTAACAAAGTGTATGAATGGAATAACAGAGTGTATGAATGGAGTCCATAACACACATTGTCAGGGTATGAATGGAGTAACAGTGTATGAATGGAGTCCATAACACACATTGTAAATGTATGAATGGAGTAACAATGTATGAATGGAGTCCATAACACACATTGTGAATGTATGAATGGAGTAACAGAGTATGAATGGAGTCCATAACACCTATTGTGAATGTATGAATGGAGTAACAGAGTATGAATAGAGTCCATAACAAACATTGTGAATGTATGAATGGAGTCCATAACATACATTGTGAGTGATAACACACATTGTCATTGATGAAAGGAGTCCATGTTCAACAAAGACAAATCAATCTGTTATTTATATTAGAAATTTGAAAGTTACAAAAGACTTTTACCAGGTATTATTGGACATTGGCTCTTTTCTCTTTACCTAATAAATTAATCTTAATAATATATTATAATAAGTTAAGTCTAGTGCAGTGGTTCTCAACTCATTGCAGCCCATGGACCACCAACCCAATTATGAATATATCGTGGACCATTTAATTTTTTGAGCAATAATACAAAAAAAGGCAAATCAAAGACAACATACAATTAAAAAGAGATAATACAATAAAAGAATAGTCAATTATTTAGTTTGATAAAGTAATTTTGTACTTTATTTATTTAAAACTCTATACACCAATTGTCACAGTATTACCATTATAGTGAGCATCTTGTGGACCAGCCAAAATGTCACCATGGTGGACCACCAGTTGAGAACCACTGGTCTAGTGTGTAGCCATGTAGAGTGAAACACCAAATTATGTATTCCCTTAATTTCAGAACTCAAAACTGTTAAACATTTACTGACTAATGCTTCAGTACATTTGGAAATATTTACTTTACAAAAAATCTATGATCAAAATTTATAAACCAGGGCATAATTTATTACAATGTATGTCAATTACAATTCATTGAAGTAATAAATATAATTGAAATAACAGTATGCATTATTCTCCTTTTCCATTGACAGAACATAAAGCAAACAATATGAGAACTATTTCTAAAGCAGAGCGCATAAGGAGTTACATAGAGTTACATATATAAATATATATACATATATAAATAAATATAAAGAAGAATAAAGAAGACTTATGAGGCTAGAAAAATATCTTAAGAGATGAAGATTAAAAAGCATCAATAACAAAAAAGAAAAGAGTGATTGTAGAAAAGAGGAAAGGGATTACCTCGGGTGTGAAGGGAAGTAAAAACCTGTAATGTATTAGGGAGTAAATAAATCTATCTATATGTAAAACACTCTGTCTGAGTGTGTGTTTAGCCGCTAAGCACGGCTAGGTCATATAGCACCAGAAATAAGTGATAGAGAGGTGAAACAGCAAGCAGGAAGGAAATAAAGAATATAGGGACAGTAGAACTAAAAGCTAGTAGCTGTGGCCGAATGGGCGCCAAAATCCTTAAAGTATTCTCCACATCACTAATACAGACAATACCCCTCTACGGTGCCCTTATTGAGAAACTATACACTAGGTTGTATAATAAATTCACAGAATGTCACCAATAGTATCAGGAAAGTTATTATGGAAATCCCAAAGAATTAAAACAGAAATGAAGTTTTTTTATTTACCTTTACTACAAGACCTAACACTCAAAGGAATGATATAAATGAATACCAACATTGGTTGATAAATGAAGACGTGTAATTAATAAAAGAATATATATAACAAAATAAACAATTATAGTATTAAAACAATCATTCACGAGGAATAGTTCAACTACCCCTGTAAGAATGATTTCCCATTTTTGCTATTCAAAACCAAAGAAAACTGAAGTTGAAGAGTAACTTGGCAAAACTACAGTACACATACCCTTACTGTATGACCTTTAAGGCAATGTTCCGACCAATGTTGATGCTTGTATATAAGTTAAAAATAGAACATAAAAGAAACTGTTATTCCTTAATAGAATAATACACCTTTAATAAATAACTATGCTAAAATAAAGTAGTCGAGACATTACAAAATATTGGTGGCCTGCAGGCTGTTGCTTAGAACCGTTTGAAGGAATCATTAAATTTTACTCCAAATTTACCAACACGTTATTAACCTCTTAAGAAGACCGGCAACTTTCACAACAGTCCTTGTATCTAAGGGGAAAAATATAATGTGCAAATATGTGAAAGTAATATATTTAGGGGATAGAAATGCAATATGCTTTTTTGTCCTTCCTATTGTTGTTGAGTTTTATTTTTTCTTTAGTAAATAAAATGTTGCTATGTAGCCTACTGACGACCTATTCATCTATCATGACTAACTACATACGAATATTTTCTTACATATATATAGCCTAATTATCAGTACCAAAGATATAACTATTTCTAACTAACCAATAATCAAAAACTCTATACCGTTGAATGATAATTGGAGGCTTCTGATTTCTCCTAACCATGTCATTAAAAATCTTCTTCCATATAGGTGTTGTTTCGTGGCAATATTTGAAGGCCTCATTTATCTCCAATATTCTGACTACATTAAAGGGTCCCTTAATTAATAAAGTCAACTATTGTATTGTAGTAAACGTGGAAAGCAACAACAGTGTTATTAGATTATATCTTGGCAAAAATACATACATTCTACTACAAGTAATATTTACCTTAGTGTTAGAGCTAAGGGGAGATTCTCTTGTTGGTGAATTAGAAGGTCTATGATTCCTCCAAACTGTTCCAGGAAATAGCCCTTAAGGGGATAATATACACTTTAGGTACAGTTGCCTACAAAGTATATATGACAGGAACAGAACCAGATTAGCAAAATAATGGTGTGTTTTGCATGGAACATTTTAGAGGAATCAATTGCTCCAGATATATGGTACCAACATTGTACTCTCCCCTTACAATGTATCGCGGATATTCCATTGTTAATGTGTTGTAGATAAATACTTTGTCGTGTCTGGTGAGGGCTAGCTCTATCGAGAAAAGAGGAATTTGGTATCCTCCACCTAATCCTAGCCTGTACTATCTGTCTCTCTTACTACTTCTCATTCCTTCTGGGTAGCTGGCAAGATGGCCCGATGGGGTGGCACAACAGGGGAAGCAACTGTTGATGGGTTCATTGGTTCAAGGGTACCTCTGGGTGGCACAACAAGGGAAGTTATGGGTTCATTGGTTCAGGGGTACCATTGGGTGGCACAACAAGGGAAGTTATGGGTTCATTGGTTCAAGGGTACCTCTGGGTGGCACAACAAGGGAAGTTATGGGTTCATTGGTTCAGGGGTACCATTGGGTGGCACAAGGGAAGTTATGGGTTCGATGGCTCGGGGTTCATGACTGTGAGCCAGTTGTCCCCTCTTCTGTTGTCTTCGATGAAACAGATCTCACTATCTCCCTGACTCCCTTAATGGGGTCCCAACATCTGCGTAGTTTAGGTCAACCAGACTCAGGACTGCTGGTACAGACAGTCTGAGGAACTACAACAACATCTTAGTCGTGTATAAGTTTTGTTATCTACAGTACAACAATACCGAAAAAAAACACAATAAATTCAATAAGGGAGCAAGTAAATTATCGCCAAGTATAAGTAATGAAGCATAGTTCCTCCAAACTATGCCCGAAACAGAATAGTTCCTCAGACAACGAGTGGAGGGGGATCAGTTTAAGGGACCCTGCAGTGATGTGGTCACAAAATTGGAGGTTAGCGAGTCCTTCAAATATTGCCACGAAACACCACCT
The DNA here is from genome assembly GCA_034508575.1 of Petrolisthes manimaculis. Classification (NCBI taxonomy): domain Eukaryota; kingdom Metazoa; phylum Arthropoda; class Malacostraca; order Decapoda; family Porcellanidae; genus Petrolisthes; species Petrolisthes manimaculis. Next base: position 73,091 of record JAWZYT010001861.1, on the reverse strand, counting down.
ATATGGAAGGAGCTTGTTTCGTGGCATAGTCAGGAGGAATCAGAAGCCCTCATATCTCATCAACGATCACAAGGTTCCTAAGGAGCATAGTTGTGAGGAATTATTAGTAGCCCCTCCCATACACCGACAAAAGATGACCCCCATTTTGATGTAATCTCGTCTCGATTCCATTTCAAGAATAATATTCTCATCTTCATTTGTTCGTGACTTATTCTGCTTTCTTAAGGGACCCTCTGATGTACTCAGAAATTTGGAGATAAAAATATTGCCACGAAACACCACCTAAATGGAAGAAGCTTGTTTCGTGGCATAGTCAGGAAGAATCTAAAGTAATCAATCTCGTATACGATCGCAAGGTCCTTAAGGGAGCGTAGTACAGTGTTGGTAAACCTGGAGTAACTATTCCAAGCAACAGGCCACCAATATTATTGTTAATCTAGTCCTGTTTTCTGGTATTTTGTGGAGGAATCAAGGCACTGTAACGAACCAAAAGTGTACTATCTCCTTAACCTTCTCAAATTTCCCTTTTAAAGATGTTTCTCTTATTGAAATCTGCGGTGCTTGATTATTTTTTTATTCCTTTTATTCATGTTTTCTTCTCATTTACGTATGTACATTTACTCAGTTTTCTACCATTTACTCTTTCGTCTCCTGACCAATGGAATGGTTGACGGTCGTGTACAAAGTATATAATACAATAAAATGGACACTCCTCATCATGGAGATACCAATATTTTTCCCATATGAGTTGAAATTCATGAAATATAAGGGTAAATAAGTGGCGGAGAAACATCGTACCTCACACTGTTTGGTGACGTCACCAGCCCTATGTGTACCGACAGCTACTATGGAGTTACTACACACAACACTAATAAATCTCTTTTCTGGAGCGTTTCCACTAATGTTTTGCACTTTGGGAGAAAACACCATTGCTAGCTATTGACTGGCATGGTGAATATGAAGTATATCCTCCGTAAAAGCACAAGAATACCGCACATCTCCCCTAAACATCACAATCTGTTGCTTTCCAAGGTAATAAAGCGTTGACGCGGCCTAGGCGTCTGGTTGTTGACGTCACGAATACGCGCCATCAACTTCCATTATGTACAACTTTGATGGCTTTTATATGCCAAGCAATATATTCCTTTGTCAAATAAATTACATAACAGGACAATTGAGCTTATTCATTAACGATATAAATTGTTTAATGGAACATTTTTTTGACCGTCAACCAGTCCAATATTCATTTAGGGATAGGACTGACTTGGTTCTGTGAATTGGTTTGGTTTCGTTTCTCTTCTCTGCATACTGTACTTTTGTATTATTCTCATTTTCTCTTGCTCCCCTCGTCCATACCCTTCAATTTAATTCCCATCATTCTCGACCCCTCTATCTTATTAGCTCACGCCTCTGTCCCCTCTTGCCTTCCCTGGACCGACTTTCTTTATTCCGCTGCATCTCCCTTCATTCTTTACATTGATTCATTAAGGGTGTAATATACTTCTGGTACATTACAGTGCATTCATTCCTCTAAACCAGTGGTTCCCAAACTGGGGGCCATATAGAAGAATGTAGGGGGCCATAATCTGAGGCTATGCATAAATAAATCCAAAGGAGTTTAGCGAGTAGGTATAATAGCCAGTGGAGGGAACTTACAGGTTCAGTACAGGTTTGTGCAATGCCTTGCTGACAGACACATGAGTAATACGTCCTTTTTTATATGATTCTGTGTTCTTGACATAAAACAAGACATGGGGATGTATTAGGGAAGCAAGATCATTTTAACTCAACATAATTCTAATCTTATAAGGCTTCCTAAGCTGTGTATTCTGTATGATAACCTGGTCTTGAATCTTACGTATCAGCAAGGATGTTCATATTATTCAGTTAACGGGTTATGGTTGTGGGGGGGCCACGGACAAGGATCATGTATGAAAAGTGGGTAACGACTAGAAAAAGTTTGGGAACCACTGCTCTAAACTATGCCAGAAAACGGGGTCAGGTTAACAAATATAAACACTTGTCCTGTTGCTTAGAATAGTTTGTAGGAATCAGTTGCTCTAGATTTACCAACACTGTACTGTCCCTTTAACCTGTTTGTATGTATACTTTCTTAAATTGTATGTGCGCTCTTTTTTAGCATTCTTAATTAATTTGTACCTGTATTTCTTGAGACAGTGAGAAACCTCGTCCAAAATGACATGAACTGTGATCGAATTAAAATTATCTATAACCTGATTACCAATTCTTCATTATCCTTGGTAATTTCATGATGCATGGAACACATATTAAGGTTTCATCCTGATTCTGTTCACATTTGAGTACACCCCAAAGTTACTTTTCTACCGTAATAAGATCTAACTAATAAAGTAAATATACAATGCTTAGTAATGTTAAAAGGGACTCTGGTTTTGTTTGTGACTGCACGTGGTAGTAAGGAAATTTCCTTTCAGCGGCGGCTCAACTTTATATGAAAGGAATGAGTTTTCGATCGAGGCTACTTTTGCCTAAAACTTTACTTTCGTTCGTGACCTTTATACTTCTCCCAGTTAGTTTACTTTTAATGAAGGCAGTAAAGTTTTGCTTGTAACTCTACTTTCATGTTGAAGGAATGAACTCTACTGTTATAGGCAACTTTATTTTATTTGGGGGACTTTACTATTGCCTATGACTAGGCTACTTGTATTTCCTTGGATGGCTGTTATTTTGGTGGTGAACTTACATTACTCTCCCCCCCTCCCCCCACACCACCCCCACCCCCACCCCTCCCTCCTCACGGTTCAATCTAGATGGGTCAACACCAGAGGCTGCCCGAGTCCAACACTAATTTATTGATTCCGGCCTTCATACACACACACACACACACACACTGGGTGCGGGATTAAAGACCTTCCCACCAATTCCGATCTCCTTGGTGGTCGGAGGCCTCCAGACTCCCTGGTCCAGTCAACTCTCATCCCATCTTCATAAGGCCAGTCCAATATTTATTTTAATGTGTTTTTTTTTACTACGACCAGAGCGTACCGGGAGTCTGTGGGGCAGGAGGCCATTCTGCCCAGGGAGAACAACAACAACAACAACAACTAGATAGGGAAGGAAAACACGAGAGAGAGAGAGAGAGAGAGAGAGAGAGAGAGAGAGAGTCTGACTTCCGTGGCCGTATTATAATATTTTTTATTGTATATCTCTTTAGGGGAGATTCTTTTATTGGTGGTTTGGAAAGTCTGATTCCTCCAAAACTAGTTCGGAGGAATAAAAGACCTTCCAATTAACCAACATGAGAACCTTTCCTTTAATGCCTTCAGAAAACAGTCTCAGAAATCTGTCAGCCTGGAGTACGACGGTATAAAGGTTTTATTATCTACCATTTCCATCCAACCAATACAGCTTCGTCACTTGCCAGTATGAAACATTCACTTTATAAGCTTTCCCCCTCTGTTAAAATCTGTTTCTCTATAGCAAAGACGCATCAAAGGAACGTGAAAGGGATTGCCATAGAGGCTACGAGTCATAGCCTACATGTAGGGATGTGAACCAGGAAGAGGCTGGATGTTAACGTACAAGTATTATCTTACAAAATGGTGAATCATATATACTTCCCAAATAGCCTATACTCAGCAACCATTATCATATTTTATGAGGCAAAACATAACCAAATCATTTATATATATATATATATATATATATATATATATATATATATATATATATATATATATATATATATATATATATATACAGTTATTATGGACACATGAAAAGTGCAATATTTGAAGTTCTATTAAAACTCTCACAAATTATAATTTTATAGTGAAAAAATCGGTAATAACATGAGTGAAAGTCACAATCATATACAGACGTTTGAAAATATGAATCAGAATATTACCAAGTGGCAGATATTGTGTCAATTAAGGGGATAATACACATTTAGTATATTGATTCCTCCAAAGTACTGTATATATGCCACATAGCAAGACCATTATTATAAAAACAACTCTGTCCTGTTGCTTGGAACAGTTTGGAGGAATCAGTTGCTCTAGAATTTCCAATACTCAACCTTAACATTTCCCACCATTCCTCCAACACTAATACACTTCCAGTTCCTACCTCGCTCCCCAGAACACTTCTCATTCATCCAGTACTCTTGTTCTCCTTTACCAATAGTACACGCTCTTCAACACTAGTATATTTTTTCAGTTGTTGTCTCGCCTGCCTTATACCACCACCACCCCTGTCCCCCTTCCCTTCACAGCACTTCCTCCACTACATGTACACACTCTTCAACACTAATATACTTTTTCAGTTGTTGTCTCGCCTGCCTTATACCACCACCACCACCACCACCTCTGTTCCCCTTCCCTTCACAGCACCTTCCTCCCCTCCTTCTACCTCACCCGTCCTCTGTTATTGCTGGGCTACCTCGCCTTTCCTCCACTACATGTCCTCAATTTTTCTTCTCTCTTTCTCCCTCTCCCTCCACTCACTCTGCAGTCTCTCTCTCTCTCTCTCTCTCTCTCTCTCTCTCTCTCTCTCTCACTCTCTCTCTCTCTCTCTCTCTCTCTCCACTCACTCAGTCTCTCTCTCTTTCTCTCTCTCTCTCTCAACATTTCACTTCACTCCATTTTTACAAGAATATTTTTTTCGAGTCCTTTTTCACCAGAGCGACAGGGCAACAAGGAGGGGGCCCAGAACACACAGACAGACAGGCAGGCAGGACCCCTAGGTCACAAAAACAAAAGGGTCTGATCAAGAGAGACCACTTGTTGAAGGGTGTGAGAGTCCCAGATGTGAAGGGGTGGGGCCAGACGGTGTGGAAATGTGAGAGGGATGGTGGGGTGTGGTAGGGGGAATTTTGGTTGGACAGGACGAGCTAGAAGTATACAAGTTTGGCGTGGCAGGTTGAAACAGGGTAAAGTTTAGCATGACAGGATGAAGTAGGGTAAAGTTTAGCATGACAGAATGAAGTAGGGTGAAGTTTAGCATGACAGAATGAAGTAGAATGAAGTTTAGCACGGCAGGATGAAGTAGGGTAAAGTTTAGCATGACAGGATGAAGTAGGGTGAAGTTTAGCATGACAGAATGAAGTAGAATGAAGTTTAGCACGGCAGGATGAAGTAGGGTGAAGTTTAGCATAGCAGGATGAAGTAGGGTGAAGTTTAGCATGGCAGGATGAAGTAGAATGAAGTTTAGCACGGCAGGATGAAGTAGGGTGAAGTTTAGCATGACAGAATGAAGTAGAATGAAGTTTAGCACGGCAGGATGAAGTAGGGTGAAGTTTAGCATAGCAGGATGAAGTAGGGTGAAGTTTAGCATGACAGAATGAAGTAGAATGAAGTTTAGCACGGCAGGATGAAGTAGGGTGAAGTTTAGCATAGCAGGATGAAGTAGGGTGAAGTTTAGCATGACAGAATGAAGTAGAATGAAGTTTAGCACGGCAGGATGAAATAGGGTGAAGTTTAGCATAGCAGGATGAAGTAGGGTGAAGTTTAGCACGGCAGGATGAAGTAGAATGAAGTTTAGCACGGCAGGATGAAGTAGGGTGAAGTTTAGCATGACAGGATGAAGTAGGGTGAAGTTTAGCATGAAAGGATGTAGTAGAATGAAGTTTGGCATGACAGGATGTAGTAGAATAGAGTTTAGCAGGACAGGATAAAGTAGATTGAAGTGTGGCAAGACGGGCCGATGTAGGGTGAAGTTTGGCATGGCAGGATTGAGAATTTTGTATTAAGCAAATTAAGGTACAGTGAATATTGATGAGGACTATAGTGACTTTTTCCCTCCCTCCACAATCAAGACCAGGTCATCTTATCCTGGCTGTTATTTTCTCCTGATGGAAATGATCCTCGTCATCACTTTCAGGATATCAACACTACCAGAGTTAGATTGTTATACTGAAACAAACAAGTAACTTAAGGGGAGATTCGGTAGTAAATGACTTGTAAGACTACTGGTTTCTCCTAACTATGCCAGAAAGCAGACGCCCTCAATGGTATTAATAAGGGATCTGTTTCTTGGCATAGTTTGAAGGAATCAGAAACCTTCCAATTCACCAACAATAGAATCTTGCCTTAATAGAGACAATGATATATTATTTGCATAATTCAACTGAGTGTCTGAATGGGCTTGTCGAGTTTCATTATTCATGTCATGGTTAGAAGGAAGGGGGAAATATTATTAATTTTATGATCAATGTTGAAACTTGGGCCATCTACTTCTTTAATAAGATATCGAGGCACAGCACCACGAGTATAGAGGCTGGTTGATGAGGCAAGTTTGTGGCAATATCCGCAGTGGGATGAGGCTCAGAGGAAACGAGACGAGCACCACGACAACACCAACAAATTGAAGAAGGAAAGAGGAATGGAAGATAAAAGTGAAGGGAGAGAGAAAAGGGGAATGGAGAGGAGAAAGACATGAACAAATTGGAGAATGGAGGCGGAATGGAAGACAGAGGTGAGGGGAGAGAAGAGAGAAATGGAATAGGAAAAGAGGAGGAGGAAGAGACGAATAAATTGGAGTATGGAGATGAAAGGAAGATAAAGGCGAGGGAGAGAAAAAGAGAAAAGTATATAAGGCATAGAGAGGAATGGAAATAGGAAAAGGAAACGAAAGAATTGGAGAATGAAAGAGGAATGAAAGACAGAGGTGAGGGGAAAGAGAAGAGGGGAATGGGGAGGAAGAAAGAAGTGGGAAATGGTGAAGAAGGAGGAAGAGGAAGAAGAGGAGACGAACAAATTGGGGCATAAATATGATGGGAAGATAAAGGAGAAGAGATATAAGAAGAGAGAAGGGAGAAATAAAGAATAGGAGAGTAAGGAAGAAAGGAATAGAAGAAAACAATAAACTATAAGTATGGAGAAAGAAATGAAAAGGGAGGTGGGGGAGGGAAAAAAGAAAGAAGTGCGGATAGAAATGCGAAAATAATTGACATGTAAAAAAAAAAAAGTGGAAGGAAGAGACAGAGCAGATGGAAGATGGAATGAATGAAACAGAAGGAAGGAAAAAAGGGAAGTAGAGTAGGAAGGAAATAGGAAATAAAAGGAAGGAAGCGAGGAAGAATATATAACACAATGGCTGAGGAGATAAAGGAAGAGGAATAGAGAGAAAGAATAACGTAAAGGAAGAGGAATGTTAAAGAAAAGAGAGAAATAGAATAATCACTAAATAATAGCTAACGAGAGCACTGCTTTAATTAAGAGAAAATTTTGTTATTGGTAAATTGGAGGGTTTCTGATTCCTCCAAACTATACCAGAAAACAGTCGCCCTCAACGGTACTAATAAGGGATCTGTTTCATGGCAAAGTTTGGATGAATCAGGGAACTTCCAATTCAGTAACAATAAAAGAATATTTCCCCTTAGGCTAATGCATATCATAAAGCGAAAAATGTCAACGATTATTTAATGCATAAATAGCCATCAAATATTCATGCATCCTATCTCTCTCTCTCTCTCTCTCTCTCTCTCTCTCTCTCTCTCTCTCTCTCTCTCTTAAACAGCTGACAGAAAGTATAGCGTTATAATAGTGTTATATTCTGTACATGTAGTTACATATGTGTTGTACATTTAAGTTCAAAATGAGTTACTTCCTGACTCAGGGATTACAATTTTTTTTTTGGTAATGCACAAACATTCTGTATTTCAGCATACTACTACGAATAAAAACAACTATTATTTTTATCATTATTATTATTATTATTATTATTATTATTATTATTATTATTATTATTATTATTATTAATCTCGCACTGTTCTACTGTACTACCCCCTTAAAGTGAAACATCCTGCACTAATGATATTATATATATATATACACTTTACACTACGAAGATAGGAATAGTAATAGAGAATGTAAACACAACATATCCACTAAGACAATAGCCATAATTATGCTCGTTCGTCTGTTAAATGGAAGCTAAACAAGATTCCACAAAGATGAATGTGTAGCCAACCAAACCCATCAACAATAACACCAACTAAGTAAGACCTTTTAACCCTCCAGTCTTCAACGCATACAAAGTTGTGGCAAAGAAAAACACTCGACATTTAAAAAGTGGTGGTGGTGGTAAATGGTAATCTCTCGTGGTCCAACTGGAGTGCTACTGATTCCTCCAAACTAGGCCGGAAAACGACTAGTATGAGAGTTGGATACCTGTTTTGTTACATAGTTTGAGGGAATCAGTAATGTCCATTAAATTCGCCTTTAACGTGACGGGGCCAGACGTAATGCTTCCCACACTTCGCCTAACCTAACCTAACCTAACCTACCCTACCCTACCTTGCCCTCGGGGTAAGAAAAAAATAATAATTACAAGAAGAATACAAGGAAATAAAATGGTAGACAAACCCTTCTCCACTGCCTTAAGGGGCTTATTATTATTATTATTATTATTAAGCTGTGGTGACACACAACACCTCATAATCCTTGGAAGTCTGTTTCTTGAAGTCGTGCAATGCAATCTGTAACCTTTTATTTCCTTGTGACATGATCATTTTTAACACCCGCATATGTGTGTGTGTGTGTGTGTGTGTGTGTATGTGTGTGTGTGTTTTATACTTTACACTTGGTGATGATGTTAACATATAAGTTTTACTGATACGTAAAGCCAACTCTCCATCACACCTAAATTATTGATTTCCCAGGCCTTCTATTTCACTAGTAGTATATAAGTAAGATGAGAAGATAATTAATTTGCACCATTTCGAAAAACTAGTAAAAAAAAAAGTTAGGAGTTAAAATTGCCGTCGATTTTTTTATCGAAGTCTATCAAAGCAAGCATCTGTGATATTAAGGCGGCCAACGAAGTGTGGAATATTGACCCAGCGATGCGAAAATCAAAACATCTCTGGCTCAATTAAGTCCACAACTCCTACGGAATAAAATGGCTTAGTACGACGTTATTAACTTTAAGGATGGGAAGAGTTTTCACCTTGATATTTTATCTGTTATCAATAATATTACATGGACGCCTCCCCCTCCTCCTCCTCCTCCTCCTCCTCCTAATACTACTACTACTACTACTAAGACTTTACACCGCTACTGCTACGACTACTACTACTACTAAGACTTTACCGAGCTACTTCTACTACTACTACTACTACTACTACTATACCTACACATTTATAGTTTTCTCTAACCCCTTTTTTATCCCTTACGCCTGTTCCACCTCAATTTCCACACACCCTTAAACCTCTCCTTTCTCTCCTTTCTTCCACACCTTCCCTAATTTTACCTCCTCTTTCCTCTTCCCTCTCTCCCCTGTACTTTCTCTCAATTTAGTTTCTCTTTTAATTCCACTCCTCACTCCTTCTAGTATATAGATATACAGATACCAAGATATACACAAATATATAACTACACATATAGAAGAATGGCTGTATGATTAATTATCTTTTGTTTATTAATTGACTAATGAAAACGATAATAGAAGAAGCCGTCAACTCATCTGACCTGAATTGAATGAGTTGTGTTTGGGTCAGTCACTTAGGTTATTTAGGTCACTTAAATTATTTGATCGAGGTGCATTTTTGTGTCAATATTTTTTTTAAGATAAGCTGACCAGGGTATATAGGTAGATTTTTGTGCCAATGGTTTTAGGATAGATAGATTTTTGTGACAATATTCTTAAATTATACTGACCGAAGTTTTTTTTTTTTTTTTTTTTTTTTTTTTTTTGACGAGGGGTTACCGTCGATTTTTATAATATATTGGGTCGACCAGTAATATTTCTCGTTGATTTGACCGGGGTATATTTCTCAGTCAGTCAGACTTTTTATTTTAGCTTATTTTTTGTCTGATGGAAGGTGGTGTATTTTTGTTCTGTATCGTATTTTTATAATTTATTTTATTTTTTGTCTGATGGAAGGAGCTGTATTTTTGTCCTGTATCGTATTTTTGTATTTTTTTTTTTTTTTTGGTGCAATATAAAGAGTGAGATCAGAGGACGCCACTGTACAAGAATTCATTAGAAAATTTGAGGTTGATGTTGAAGCATGCGTTAATGTAAACTTAATTAAGCCGGTCAGAGGGAGAAGCTACGGTAAGTGGGATGAAAACAACCGTAAAAGTTCATCCTATTTGGCCGGATCCTTTGAAGACCTGGGGTAAAAAATGATCTCGTAATGAAATAGTGGAAACTTTACGAATTCGGTAATGAAATGTTAATACTCCCATTTACATGAAATAAAATGAGAACTAGTTATTCATGTAAATTAAGGGGGTGCGGGAATATGGGGGCAGGCTTGGGGGGGGTTAGGGGGTTTTGGTAGGTGCGGGAGTAGGGGGACAGGCTTGGGGGTGTTAGAGGGTTTTGGTGGGTGCGGAAGTAGGGGGACAGGCTTGGGGGGGTGCGGGAATAGGGAACAGGCTTTCTACCCCCCCCCCCCCCCCCAAGCCTGTCCCCCTAACCTCTCACCCCCCCCCAACCCCCCAAGCCTACTCCCACCCCCCCTTAATACTTCCATTTACATGAATAACTAGTTCTCATTTTATGATGGTAGCAAAGTTATAATTAACGTGTTACTTACTCTATATTTTATGATGGTAGCAAAGTTATAATTAATGTGTTACTTACTCTATATTTTATGATGGTAGCAAAATTATAATTAATGTGTTACTTACTCTATATTTTATGATGGTAGCAAAGTTATAATTAATGTGTTACTTACTCTATATTTTATGATGGTAGCAAAATTATAATTAATGTGTTACTTACTCTATATTTCACGTATACAGTTAAAGTTTGTATTCAATTAAGGAACCTGTGATCGTGTAACCTATATATGAGAAATGGAGGCTTCTGATTCCTCCAGACAATAGCACAAAATGAGCTCCTTCTATAGAGCTATACACTGTAGGTGGTGTTTCGTGACAATAATTGAAGGAATCATTTACATCCAATTTTCTTACTATAGCACAGGGTCCCTTAAGAAGAGATTTCCTTGTTGGTAAATTGAACGACTCCAAATTATGACAAGAAACAGACGACCTCAATGTTACAAATTATGGTGTCTGTTTCTTGGTATAGTTTGGAGGAATCAGAAACCTTCCATTTCCAAAACAAAAGAATCTCCCCTAAAATACACTTAAGGGGGTGCGGGAATAAGGGGACAGGCTGGGGAGGGGTTAGGGGGGGGGGTGCGGGAGTAGGAGGACAGGCTTGGGGGGGTTAGGGGGTGCTGGAATAAGGGACTGGCTTTCTACCCACCCCAACCCTATCCCCCTATTCCCGCACCCCTTCCAGTCCCCCTCCAAGCCTATCCCCCTATTCCCGCACCCTTCTAGTCCCCCTCCAAGCCTGTCCCCAATCCCGCACCCCCTAAACATTATAATTATGCACGTCTGTGTTGGCGTAGATAATAAATAATATTATCATTAGGACATTATTCTAATGTTTCTATATTTGTTAGAAGTATCACGTCAATTAAAATGACTAGTACCGGTAGTGATAAAGTTTCCATCACCGTAAAAAGATTAATTACGTCCTCTGCCACCAGGGGTCAGATTAATTACGTCCTCTACCACCAGGGGTCAGATTAATTACGTCCTCTACCACCAGGGGTCAGATTAATTACGTCCTCTACCACCAGGGGTCAGATTAATTACGTCCTCTACCACCAGGGGTCAGATTAATTACGTCCTCTGCCACCAGGGGTCAGATTAATTACGTCCTCTGCCACCAGGGGTCAGATTAATTACGTCCTCTGCCACCAGGGGTCAGATTAATTACGTCCTCTGCCACCAGGGGTCAGATTAATTACGTCCTCTGCCACCAGGGGTCAGATTAATTACGTCCTCTGCCACCAGGGGTCAGATTAATTACGTCCTCTGCCACCAGGGGTCAGATTAATTACGTCCTCTGCCACCAGGGGTCAGATTAATTACGTCCTCTGCCACCAGGGGTCAGATTAATTACGTCCTCTGCCACCAGGGGTCATATTAATTACGTCCTCTGCCACCAGGGGTCAGATTAATTACGTCCTCTTCCACCAGGGGTCAGATTAATTACGTCCTCTGCCACCAGGGGTCAGATTAATTACGTCCTCTGCCACTAGGGGTCAGATTAATTACGTCCTCTGCCACCAGGGGTCAGATTAATTACGTCCTCTGCCACCAGGGGTCAGATTAATTACGTCCTCTGCCACTAGGGGTCAGATAATTCGCTTTGGTAACAAAACTTTGGTAACTTTCCCTCAAGATAATATATTTCTTTGTAATATGAGTTTCCCTTAACTAAGATAAAACATTCCTTTAACACATCTGAAACATTATACTAAAACAAACTTAATTTAATACTCACATATCGGTGATGATGTAACACTCAGGGGAAACTTACCTAAGAAAGTGAAAATATATTCATGTTAGTGTTTAATGCAGCAGTAAATATATATTGTTATTACATTAAGGGGAGAGTATACTTTTGGTACATTGGAGCACCATGATTCCTCCAAAGTATACCAGAAAACAGAACTAAAGGAACAAAAATAATGGTTGCCAGTTGCTTGGAATAGTTTGGAGGAATAATTTGCTCCAGATTTACCAACACTGTATCCTCCCCTTAAATCAATTAATGTCTACAGATTTGACAACTGATACAAACACTCTGCTCTTCCAATGTGTGTTTCTGTATACAGTACAGTATGTGGGATGGACTTGAAAGTGTTACTGTATATTATAGAAATATTCACATGTTATTTCTTAAGGGGGGTGTGGGAGTAGGGGATAGGCTTGGGGAGGGGACTGGGGGGTGCAGGAGTAGGGGGACAGGCTTGGGGTGGATAGACAGTCTGTCCCCTATTCCCGCACCCCCCCTAACCCCCCAAGCCTGTCCCCCTACTCCCGCACCCACCAAAACCCCCTAAATCCCCCCCAAGCCTGTCCCCCTATTCCCACACCCCCTTAAACTAACTTAAAATAGGATGCAAATCCAAGCGAACAACAAGTCATGTCACCAATGTGTACAGGTGTTAAGGAATTACTAACCAAACAACTGATAGGAATTACTAACCAAACAACGGATAGGAATTACTAGCCAAACGACTGATAGGTATTACTAACCAAACGACAGATATCGGTACTGTGAATAAACAATAGTAAATATATGATTTTTTTGTATACAGGTTACTGGTTCGTCTTTGTGTATATCAAGTTACAAAAGGTTACATTTATTTTCCCACTCATATAATCAAGACAGTGCTAAGGGGAATGGAGGTGATGATGATGATGATGATGATGATGATGATGATGATGATGATGATGATGATGATATAATAAAAGAAGAGGTAAGAATTTAATGGCGAAGAGAGGATGTGTGAAAGAGAAAGATGACAAGAAAAAGAGCACGATGGGATCAACAGAACAAGATGATAAAGACATAAAACTAAGGAACGAAAAATTAGGAAAATCACGTGGAATGAACTGAGGGAATAAGAAACACAGAGAATACCGTATATAATATAATAGGAATTAAATGGAAAAATATAAAGGAGGAGAAAGTCAAGCGAGTGATTATAAAGTAATTAATTGGAGGAAGAAAGAGGGAAAAGAGGGAGTCAGAAAATGAGAGGGATTACAGCAAAAGGGGGAAGGGTAAGATAATAGAAAAGGAAGAATGATGTGACAAAATGACTTTGAGAATGAGACAATAATTATGTGGGAGGGTTTATAAAATGAAAGAAAGGATATGAAGCAAGGAGTGGGGTGGAGAGAAAGTTGTGACATATATTATAGAATTATACAGTGTATATATATATATATATATATATATATATATATATAGAGAGAGAGAGAGAGAGAGAGAGAGAGAGAGAGAGAGAGAGAGAGAGAGAGAACGACAAAGTATATATTAGGCAAAACTTAAACATGCAGGGAGATGGTGGTTTTAATAGAGTGCTACACAACCCAACATTCTCCATCTTACCATTTCATAACTACACACACACATATACACACAGTAAGGATGATGAATGTGGATCAACAAAAAGGTGAGGTTAGGTTGAACACACATTATGCCATTTCAGCCTCTGCCACGTAAAATGTAATGTGTTGGATGTTGGCTGAATATGTACAAGTCTGTGTGTGTGTGAGAGAGAAAGAGAGAGAGAGAGAGATAGAAAACGAGGGGTTGCATACGAGGGGAGGTATCATATAAATGTGTGTGTGTGTTTTATGTATACAAGAACATTAACTTTGAACAAGACGTCGTATCCAAATTGTGACTTCAGTGGGTATTACAGTATTGGTTCGTGTATGTCCTTTCTTTCTTAGTAGCCTCTAACTAGAGTGAAAAATCAGTCTGCACTCATGTCCGTCGGTACAGAGTGAACATGTCTTCATTCATACAGACGTTCATCATTATAGTAACCCTGCCACAGTAAGTCTACGAATAGTGTGAGAGAGAGAGAGATAAAACGAGGGGTTGCATACATACAGTGAGGTAAGTTAGGGGATATAGCAACTCCTTTCCGTAACTGTACTGTAGGGTAGGCTAGGCTAGGCTAGGCTAGGCTATATCTGGAACAATTGATTACTCTTAACTACTCCAAACAACATGCCACCATTAATTCTGTTAATTTGGTCCTGTTTCCGAACATACTTTGGAAGAATCAATAACCCTCTATTTCACCAACACGAGAATCTCACCTTAAACTCTTCCTATTGTTGTACTGCAGTGGAATGTTCCCTTATCAATGATAAAGAGATGATTAATCCCTTGTTGGCAAATTGGAGGAAAAATATTACTCCAAACCCTGTCTAAAAACAGAGTACCTTTGTAAGTATGGTAGTATTACTATTACAGCATAGTATGGAGGAATCTATAGCCATTTAATTTGACCATAACAGATTTCCCCTTTAAGGAAGGAATACAATTTTGGTACATTAAAGCGCCTCCATTCCTTCAAAGTATACTGTATATGTCTGGAAATAGGACTTGATTAAGGGGGTGCGGGAATAAGGGGTCAGGCTTGGGGGTGGGGGTTAGGGGTGTGTGGTAGTAGGGGGGCAGGCTTGAGGGTGGGGATTAAGGGGGTGCGGGAATAGGGGACATGCGGCTTTCGACCCACCCCAAGCCTGTCCCCCTATTCCCGCACCCCCCAAGCCTGTCCCCTACTCCCACACCCCCTTAACAAACATAATGTTGGCCTGCTGCTTAGAACAGTGTGGAGGAAACAGTTGCTCTTCCCTTATGCCAAATATATCCAGGTTACGGATTGTATAATTAGCCGTATTGTCTGATAATACAAATAATACTTTTCGGATCGGTTCAGAATACCAATAACCTCCCAGTGATATTAATAATCGCACGAAAAACATATTTACTACAACTTGTAATTATAATTTCGGCATTGATAGTCTAAGAGGGAAAGCTTTTACAATCCAGCACAACGAAATATATATGCTTCATGAGTAGCTGATTGCTTTCATTGTTTCAATTTTGTCTTTTGTTTTCTCTCGTTACCTATTCACCTATCCATATTCATATTCAGTATTTCGTCCCCTATTATGTTAGGTTCCTATTCATCATCATCATTATCTTACCGTCCTTACGATCCTCAAAACTATTCTTATTCTTTACAATTTATCTTTCATATTCTTGGGTACGTAAATTCTCACTCGTCTACTCTCTTCGTCAATCTGGTTCCCTCCTTCCTTCACCACGCAGCCTTGCCCAACCCCTTGCCTTGGTTGGACTCTGACTCTTTCCCTACACTCACTTACAATTTCTTTACTCCTGTCTCAGTTCTCACGCTATTACACTTGCAATACTCCTATGATCCCTTTTTGCATCCTTCCTTATACTTGTTAACAATATACAGTATATCTTATTACTCCTCCATCCTCCTCAAACATCTCTTCCTTCGTTTCCTATCCATTACCACTTACCCTGACTATAGGTTACATATACCTTTACTACCTACACCCCTGCCTAGCAACAAGGGGCCCTACTCACCCCTCAGCACCTCTCCACTACCCTGTCCTTCCCTTACTACCCCTACCCCTACCCCTATCTGGTAACAAGGGGCCCTAATCACCCCCCAGCGCCTCTGCACTACCCTGTCCTTCCCTTACTACCCCTACCGTACCCCTTGCCTGGTAACATGGGGCCCCACTCAGCCCTCCACAGGACTGCACCCCAGAGCCTCTCCACTAAATCAAAACTGGTAATGGCCTCCTCCAGAAGTGCCGCCTGGTCCACAACCTCCAGCAGGTGATTTATGTTCACATTTACTTCCCTATGATTCTGACCCAGGGATTAACAACACATAAATTAATAATATTAACAACCTCTTTATTATGTCCTGGATATACACACACTTAATTATGTCCTGGATTAAGAAAATATAACTGAATAAAATAAACACATTCAGTTACGTGGGTATTTTTCTAATGCTGGTATTACGGGCAGCTTCTCATTTTGATAAATTGGAGGGCTACCAATGCCTCCTAAATATGCCAGGAAACAAACCATCTTAATGTTCCTCAAAGGAGATCTGTTGTTTCGTGGCACAGTTTGGAGGAATCAAGAGCCCTCCCAATTCACCAAGAGAATCTAATCTCCCTTAATTTAAGAGATTACGTCCCAGATTAAGAAGACAAACGTAATTGAATAAAATATAACACCCACTTGATTATGTTCTGGACAAAAAAAAAATACATAAATGATTATTATATACCCCCATTTAATTATATCCTGGATTAAGAGTTCATAACTAGATAAAATAAACACTCATTTGATGACGCCCATCTTTTTTTGATTAAGAAAACACAAATATTACATCCATTTAGTTAGGTCCGTGTTTTTCTGATACTGGCATTAAGTAAAAATAGACAGATAACCAAGGAATTCGTTATGTTACCTTTGTGTTAAATTGGATGCAGCAGGATTTACGAGAAAAGGAATGTATTTACTCACAAAATATCCTCATCTCATCTGTCAAAGAACCCAAAGCAAACCTGGATGAATATTTTGGATCACGACTGTACATATGAAACAAAAGAATAAATGTAATCAGGAAATTCCCTCTTTTAATTTGTCGAAGGAAAATAATGATAAATTTTGGCACAGGAATAAGTTACTCTCCCTCGTTGAAACTCCATATTTTTTTTTCCTGTCGATCCAGAACAATACTAGCGATGGAAACGAGTGAAAATTAGTTTTACAGAAACTTTCACAAACACTGAGGCAGTTAACTTTTCACCAGAATTATATATCAAGCTGGAGAAAATGGCTGAAAACGACCTACAAACAATTACCTTACCTACCGTGCTACATAATATAATAGTGGTAATTTCAATATGATTAATTATGGAAGGTGAAATATAAATTGATTTCTTGAACTCTCGGAAATGTAGAAATTCTAATTACTGTTGTATATGTGCAAACTTTGTCTTCTAGTATGTACTCAAATAGATAACCAGGACATGATTCTTTTCATTACCACCACGCCACGACAGACAGACAGACAGACATAGGGATACAATGAAACAAACAGACACACAGACCAACCAGCCTACCTTCCTCCAACTCCCCACACTATCTGCCTCCCTCGCACGTGTCACCTACTTTAATTTTTTTTTTTTTTTTTACTCCATGAATTTGAACTTTTTCCGTCGCTTTTTCGCACTGGCGGTGATACACAATGGCCACTCACGGCGAATTAGGAACACACGCCAACTTTGGGTGAATATTGACAACCTTCAGTGTTGGGGCAGGCAAAATGATTGTGGTCATCAGGAGGACAGTGTCAGGGCAAATATTTATATCACCAACTAGAACAAAAATAATATGGAAAAAATAATATAATGAAAACAAAAAAATATATAAAATAGAAATGGCAACAATGATATTGCATAGAAATAGAAGCCATATATATACTGTTCCAGAAAAACAAAAATAATGAAGTTGGTGACTTCTTACTGAAAAAGTAAATAGACTAGTAATTTATAGAATGCATAATGAAATGCTTTAATAATCCTTTCCTCCATACAGGGAGGTACAGTATTGCCTGCTAGGAGGTGAGCAATAGTATTGTACTATAGGTATTTTGGCTTCCCTTCCTATAAGCTTCTTGTCCCTCCTCTCTGACTCCTTCTCGTGTGTGACTAGAAGGTCTTTCTTGTTGAGTAGTATTTTTTTTCTACTTTACATCATCATCATAAATCTTTACATATTTACCTCAAAACTGAAGCAAGTCAACACTTAATGGGGTTAATTCTCATATGAACTGTACTGTTAGCTTAAGTAAAACTCATTATTGAAATGACCATGTGGTCATAAAGAATAAATGCATACTATGTCTATTGATAACTCAAGGCAGAAGCAGTTATTACTTATGATATAATGTTTTTGAAGATGAAACATTCATGTGTCAAGTTCATATTTACAGTATGAATACAGTACTGTATATAATGGTACTGTATCTCATGTTATTTAAACAAAAACAATTACCGTACAGTGACAGAATTGAAATATGCTATTGGTAGTCACTAAGGTACTGTATTGTTCTATAAACCTGTTACAATAAAAGTAAATAAAGGTTTATATCAGCAAATTTCTCTATCAAAATTACATGAAAATGAGGTTAACAATATTAACACTATGCATTAGATGATTAGAGAGAAAGATTTTTACCTTCCATATACATATTTATGTTATCCTCCTTAACATTATACAATTCAGTGTAACATTCACAAGGTGTCATTAGAGTGGTTATGTAAAATAGCATGAGTCAATTAATATGTACCATAACCTCATGTCATGTGTTTATGAAGTGAGTTTCTTGTTAATGATCTTTGAACAATATTAATGTTTATGTGGTCCCATCTACTCCTCCTTGGTACCTGGCCAGGAATACAAGTCATTGTGCTGCCAGTCCTTGGACTAAACATACCGGTAATTGGTGTTGAAGAGGAGGATGTTCTTTCCCACTGCCATCAATGTGACATCAAGGTCTGCCACTGGTCATCCAATAGCAGTACAGTCGGCAAAATGAATATTATTATTATACTATATGTTTTAATATAATTGAGATGTGCTGAAGCATAACGTTATTAACCACCAAAATCAATATTCATCAGAAAACACAATTATTAATGAGTATATCCATAGAAAGCACTTTTAAGCTTGCTGTAGTACAGTATCTGAGCACTGGATAATGAAGGAATAATTATAATACAATATGTTGGTACAAGAAGACATTACCATACTGGTACATGACTCACATCACCCTGATGTGATTTAGAATATAAAATAATAATATAAATCACATCAGTAATTATACAGTATACTGTCTGTACACTTGTATACATATTATTCTTATAATTATACATCATACATTTATAATAATCTTATTTCCCACCATTGCTTCAGGATATACTGTATTCTTATACGGAGTCCACACTGTCTTGTCAACATTGAAGTATAATTAAACCTAAAGGCTATAGGTTATACATTGGTAAATACAGTACAGTACAGTATTAGTATTTACTTGTATAATTTTCTACAGTAGGCTATAATCTAAAGGGTAGAATCCTGCTTCATTGTACAGTATAATATTTCCTTTATAAATAGTTCAACTTCAAAATATTGTACAGTACTGTACATATAAAGTTTATGGTATTATTGTACTGTATATAAATCACACAGAACTGTTAGGTCTATACAGGTAAGGTTAACCAATATATCCAAAGGATTATATATTATACTGTAGTTCTATAATACTCTACTTCTACAATATGCACTACACTACTCTCAGTAAATATTAATGATGCAATATGATAAAGAAATTGCAAAATGTTCCATTGCTTACTTCACAAATACTGTATATCATGATTCCAACTCCACTCTTATTAAGTTAAAAAAAAAGTTAAAATAAAGCCCTAAATAAGCTGTGGAAAAACCTGATAATTTCACATGTTGTAGAGGAATAACATATCTTATTATTATTTGAGTGTATTTTCAGGAGGATGTCAAGAAACTTTAATGTGTCAAGGTAACGAACCTTAATTAATTGACATCACTAACTTAGCTAATCAATCTAAATACAATATTAATAATGAAAAGTATTAATATATAGGGGACTCAATAACATAAATCTCATTATATAAAGACATGAAGAAGTATGATGATTTATGAAGAAAACTTTACATCCACACGTCATAAATAATAATAATAATAATAATAATAATAATAATAATAATGTTCAATCCATATTCTTCTTCTTACCTGTTATGAACCGAGATGAACAATGTAAATATGGGTCGTATTCAAGAACATCCGTAGTGTATACGATGATGTGGTAGTGAACAAAGGCTCTGTTGTTTGTTTCTGGAGTACCATACCATCGTATCATTCGTATGCACATCGTATCATTCGTATGCACCACAAACGTTCTTGAATATGACTGGAAAGGACTTTGTAGAGTCCACTCGTTGAATTTGGCAACACTGTACAATAGCAATGTTGCCAGGTATGGAGAATTTTCTTTAGACATTGGTAAATAGAGGTACCAAAGGAGAAATTATATAAAGATTGTTCGAGAGTTAATGGGGAAATATATTTCTGAAGAAATGTCAAGAAAATTATAAATATACGACTATCTTTAGGAGTAAACAGGGAATTTAGAGGTAAAAAGGGAACTGTGATGTTGAAGCTGGAGAAATGTGGTCAAGGAGATCTGGCAACACTGAAGTGAAACAGGCGGGAATATTAACCGAGGTGAGTAGACGCATTGTCTCCGAGCTCCATATTTATCGGATATTTTACTTGAATAGCCCAGCACAGCTCTTCTGAATGATATATACGTGAATTATAATGGTCAGTGTTTATTGTCACTGTTGTTTACAAGTGTATTAGATGGTGAAGGTAGAGTATTAGGGTTTAGTAAATGTGGAGGTGGACAGGCGCCATGACACCCTCCATGACATATAACCTGATGATGATATTTAGTGAAGCTGAGACCACGTGTGTGAGGTGTACGTACATGTCTTGAGGCATTAAAACATTCAAGCAAAATCAGGCAAAATATAAATTAGGCTTTGTCAGAAATTATAAGATCAACTGCTACAATAATTTGATGAAAGAATGAAAACGGATATTGTGTAGCATGTGTGTCGAGTGTCGAGTGTCATCAGCCATCACTGGGTCAGGCAGATATACAGGAAACATCTCTGGTAATGGAATACATAGAAATTTTACAGAAAATTGATGAAACCTGTGTAATTTTCATAGGTAAATATCAACATCGGGGTAATGTATGTATGCACCACGTTTTCCTTTGAACATCACGTGTTTTTATTTAAGTTATAGATGTAAATTTCTGTTAATTGTTCATCGGATATTTTGATGGTATGTAATTTCTATGCATGACTATTGTAATACATTTTTCACTACTGGGTAAGAATTGACAAGGTACGAACACTTTATTGTGTAACTGAGTTATTAAAAAAAAAAAAAAGTTTGTGATCCACATATTATTTTAGTTATGTCTCATTCCTTTAAGGTTTTCTTAATTTATCAGAAAACAAGAAAGTGGTAACTGTCCTCTTCATAAAGTAGCCTGATATCTTGTGGCCAAGAGTGTACTGTACTGTATTATACACATGTAAAGCCTTGCAAGTTCAGTAGAAAAGTTTCTTATATTCACTGATATTCTCACTCAGTTGCCTACCAAATTCGTCGTCTACTCTGTCTGTATGGTGGTCCCAACACTGACATATGGGAGTGAAGCATGGACGATGACAGAGAGGCACAGATCAAAAGTGAGAGGTGTGGAAATGAGTTACCTGAGAAGCTCATGTGGAGTGACATGGAGAGATAGATTGACAAACGAAGAAGTGCGTGAACGATGCAATGTGGATGTGGATGTGCTGGAGAGTGTGAAGAGGAACACCTTGAGGTGGTTCGGTCATATAGAACGTATGGGGAGCGAGAGATTGGTCAAGAAGGTGTATGAGAGTGAGGTGGAGGGATGGAGAGGAAGAGGCAGACCCAGAACCAGATGGAAGGATGGAGTTAGGAGGTATATGAGCGAAGGAGGGATGCCAGTTAGCAAGGGATAGAAATGCATGGAGGCATTTCATTTGTGGCAACCCCCCCGGGGATTAAGGCGTCTGGCAATAGATAGATAGATAGATTGTTTATTTGTATAATTATTATCGTATGAGGTTTTTTTGAGAATGTACATGAAAATGATCACAGTATTTTATTTGTAAATAGAATCTTAGCATATTGCATATTACTTTTTCCTCAAACAGGATGTATATATGACACTATAAGGTTATGTTACTAATGATTTTATTGTTTACAGATTACTTGATGAAGTGAGTGTTGATAGTGTAATAGAGTACCATACATCACCCTGACCCTGGCTACAGTGTACCACCAAGGCTTGTACCGTGTAATAGAGTACCATACATTACCCTGACCCTGGCTACAGTGTACCACCAAGGCTTGTACCGTGTAATACAGTACCATACATCACCCTGACCCTGGTTACAGTGTACCACCAAGGCTTGTACCGTGTAATACAGTACCATACATCACCCTGACCCTGGTTACAGTGTACCACCAAGGCTTGTACCGTGTAATACAGTACCATACATCACCCTGACCCTGGTTACAGTGTACCACCAAGGCTTGTACCGTGTAATACAGTACCATACATCACCCTGACCCTGGCTACAGTGTACCACCAAGGCTTGTACCGTGTAATACAGTACCATACATTACCCTGACCCTGGCTACAGTGTACCACCACCTAAGACCCCAACTGATGCTTGTACCGTGTCCCATACAGCCAGGGGGATACCCGCCCCCCTGTCTGGATGGTGATGACGTGAAGGCCCACTTTAGACCCACTTTACTGTGGGTGGGGCATCTAGTGGGGAGCTGTGGTCAGGGGAGGGAGGTGACCACATCCACCAGCCAGCCAGGGTCAACACCCTAATATCATCCAGCAGTCATACAAAGTAAGTAACATCTAGACATTAACAGTTTATAAACCCTGCATGGGTCTTTGGTGTTGATTACAGATGGTAATTTCACCAATTTTAACTAATAGGATTAATATGACATTTGATCATTATAAAAGAATTATGAAATATGATGTGATATGATATTTACTGTATCGCTTTATTATTAACATTTAACATGATATGAAGTTTTAAAAGTACTGTTACTTTAATTATTGATTAATTATTAATGTACAGTAGTTCCCATTACTCTCTTTTAATACTGCACTATACAATTTGGTACATACGGTAAGTGTAAATAATCGTATGTAACTGTCTGTGTTAACTTATTATTAACACGTGGAGTGTAATATGATTTAATGTATATATAACTAGCAGCGATACCCGACGTTGTCCGGGTGAAGATCCTACATGTGGTTTTGTCAATAAATTTCCTCTAATTATTTGTATGTGAACTTATTAGGAGGGTGATCTATCTATAACTATATCTATCTATCTCTCTATTTATCTATCTATCTATCTATATCTATCTATCTATCTATCTATCTATCTACCTATCTGTATCTATCTATCTATCTATCTATATATCCATCTATCTATATCTATCCATCTATCTATATCTATATATATATATATATATATATATATATATATATATATATATATATATATATATATATATATATATATATATATATATTGTTATGTAGTTATACTATTATTATTATTAGTACTGTTACTGTTGTTACTATTATGTATTTATGTAGTTAGGTAGTTATACTATTGTTACTGTTACTGTTATTACTATTATTGGTTATACTATTATTACTGTTACTATAACTGTTATTACTATTATTGCTATTACTATTTCTTTATAATTTAGTTTGCTTAAACTGTGAAGAGAGAGAGCATTGGTAGGCTGAGCCAATGGTCGAGGAGTGTTGAATCAGGTCTCGAATCAAAACAAGAGGTGACTTATAGCTGACCGGATTTTCTTAGTCAGTATCATTATGCGTCCAGACTCTGTGTAGTCAAGACCTCGTCCTCGTTCTCTGCATAGCGCCAACAGTTTACAAGTATTGTCCGTTCGAGCTACCTTGGGTTCCGAGGCCTCTTGCCAGCAATACTCTGTTGTCTCTTTGCTTTTATAAAGTAAATAGTAAAGTAATTTGCAGCGTTTTGCTGCACTGCTGTTGTGCACCTTCTGTGTTTTGTCTTTGCTTGAGGACATCATGTAGTGCATGCTAGGTAGTAGATAGTTGTTCCCTACACCAGACCCGCAGCACTCGCTGCCTCAGGGGTAATCCCTGTGGTAGTGGGGCCCAGTAGTCTGGTGTGTCATTTGGGCACCTCTTTTTCTCGAACTACTCTTTTCTTCCATATTTTCCGCGACCTCTTGGGCCTACGGTTGTCTCATATTTCTGAGCAACGGTATTCGCTTGGGAGGTGGGTTCTGACTACACCACCCCTCGCATTAGGCAGGTTCGGTGGTGGGAAAGTTCCTTCCGCACTAGCTCCGATCCCCTAGCTGGTACTGGAGTACGCCGCCAGGCTACCACTAGGGAGGGTTGAGTAAGGTTACTTTTATTTTTCCCTAAATTATTGTCCTTATTTTAGGGGGTTGATACAATAGTTAAGGGAGTTAGGAGAGGGTGAGTGGAGAGGGCTCGGACCTAGTCCGATGTCCCGAATGGCTGATCCCTCGACTAGCCTTCCTCCTCCTCAAGGAGGGAGGCTGACGACCAATGACCATCCTAAGACCACGGCAGACAATATTGGAACCCCTACGGCTGACAGACCAAGGCGACCTGATATAGATATTCCTTCCCTGAATGCTCGATATGTGAATGTACGTTGTGTTGATGCTTCTCAATCTCTGAAGACTGTTAACCCATTTATCATCAAAAAGGTCCTTGATGGTCAGGTGGGTGGCAGTCTGGAATTTGCTAAGAAATTGCGAGATGGTAGTCTCCTGGTTAAAGTGCTCAACTCTTCCCAGGTTAAGGATTTACTTAAACTGACGCAGATTCATTCTTTCAAGGTGAAAACCACCATTCCAGTTGGGCCAAATACTTGTAAGGGCGTCATATTCCATAGGGATTTGGCTGACCTGGATGATGCAGACATACTTGACGGAATGAAGGACCAGGGCGTAGTGGAAGTGCAAAGTATGACCAGGATGAGAGAGAACAAGAGAGAGAAATTTGGCCTAGTTTTCATGACTTTTGCTGCTGCTCAGATACCGGATACAGTTAAAATTGGATACGAAATTGTTCACGTTAGACCTTACATTCAGAAACCCATGCGTTGTTTCAGGTGCCAAAAATTCGGACATACAGCATTGAGGTGTTTCACTAGAAATTCAGGAGAATTCATTTGTGGTAAATGTGCCGGAAGTCACGAGACGAATTTATGTTCAGAGACAGTGTTCAAGTGTGCCAATTGTGGCGGCCCCCACCAGGCAGGTGCAGGTATCTGCAGAAGTCTGATTGTGGAGACCGAAACAATGGCATACATGAAGGCTCATGATGTCAGTTATGGTGAGGCAAAGAGGAAGGTGGAGGGGGTTACCCAGGTTCCCACCGTATCCTACGCCGGAGCTGTAGCTGGCTCATCTAATGCTCCTGCAGTAAATGACCTCTTGGAACTTCTTAAGGCTAAAGAGAAAGAAAATCAAGCATTAAATGATAAAGTAAATAGTTTGGAAAGTACAGTAATTGAACTGAAAGAATTAGTTGCACAACTTGTTGAATCAAACCAACAACAGAAACAGAAACCCCACAAGGCAAAGGAAACCGAAAAAAATAAACAATCTCAATCTCATGTTCTCGCTCAGGTGACTCCTACGAAGCATGTATCTGGGACTCAGACAGCTCGTCGTGCGTCGAGCTGCTCGAGGTCTGGATCTGTGACTCGTGGAGAGGCACAGGCAATGGAGACTATCATCTCCAAACCATCCCGTGGGAGGTCCCCGGGAAGTGCTGAGGAAGAGGAGGGTACTCCTTCCCAGCACAAAAAGGTTCGCCAGGACGAACACGGCCCTCCAAAACACCGTAAACCACGATAATCTTCGCGCTGACCATAGTACAATGGAACTGTCGAAGTCTTAGAAGTAGATTAAATGAACTTAAACTTTTGGCCTGTACTTACGCTGCCGACATTATTGCCCTTCAGGAAACTCATCTGGATAACCGTGTTGAAGACGAGGTTATCCAGCTTCGGAACTACGAGTTAATTAGGAAGGATCGAAACGGGAGGGGGGGAGGTGGGGTAGCTCTCTACATCCGCCGTTCCCTCCCTTTCACTGAGGTGCCATCTAATTTCCCTCTGGAGTCTGTCGCCTGCAGAGTGAAATTCGGTGGTACCTACCTGACTGTCTGTTCTGTCTACTGTCCTCCTGATACAGTAACTTATGATGATGTTTTTGATCTGCAGGACAGTCTGCCCTGTAGAAAATTAATTGTAGGTGATTTTAATGCACATCATACGTTATGGGGTTCCCTGCGGGATGACAGGAAGGGGGAACAGATGGCTAGGCTTATCAGTAATTCCGGTTTGATTCTTTTGAACGACGGTAGTCCGACGAGAGTTGATGATAATACCGGTAATTTTAGCGTCCTTGACCTATCTCTGGTCTCCCCATCAATTGCCACTTCTTGCCAGTGGCTACCTATTGATGACTCATTGGGAAGTGACCATTTTCCTATTTTGATTAAATATAACAGCGACACTGTTAAAGAGCCTTCAGCACCTAAATTTAACGTAAAAAAAGCAGACTGGGTGTCCTTCACAAAGAGTCTCAATATTGAAATTGTTGGGGAAACCATTGATGATAAAGTAAATAACATTAAAGATAGTATTCTCAAAGCCGCAACGGCAACAATTCCTAAGACTTCGATAGATAGCGCAAAGCATAGAGTTCCTTGGTGGACGCCAGATTGCCGTATAGCACTGTGTGAGAGAAATAGGGCTTACAGGCTTTTCAAAACTCATATCAGTGATGAGAATTTTCGCAAGTATAAACTTGCGAGAGCTAGGGCTCGTCGAACCATCAAACAAGCCAAACGAGACTCCTGGCGAAGCTTTGTCTCTACCATAAACTCTGAAACATCTATATCTAAAGTCTGGTCCACTGTTAAAAAGTTAAATAAAAAGAAAATTTCAATTAAAATAACTAACATCAATCATAATAACGTCAATTTTGACGAGCCTAGAGACATTGCTAACGCCCTCGCCAGGCAGTTCTCTTTTGCTAGCAGCTCTGACAATTACCATCCAGCTTTCTTGCCTCTCAAGGAAGCATCAGAGCTGCAGCCTATTAACTTTGCCACAGGAGATGAATTGGATTACAACTGTGATCTTACAATGCAGGAGCTTGTTCAAGCCCTAGGAGCCTGTAGTGGGACATCCCCAGGACCCGATGAGATTCGGTATGAGATGATTAAGCATCTTGATCATGATTCCATGATCAAGATGCTGCAAGTGTTTAATGAAATTTGGAGGGGTCATGCCTTTCCAAATTCATGGCACTTTGCACATATCATTCCCATACCGAAAGGAGGGGGGGACCCCAGATCGACTTCATCGTATCGCCCTATTGCTCTCACAAGTTGTTTATGCAAGGTCATGGAACGAATTGTTAATCGTAGGCTATTGCATTTTTTAAATTCCAGGAACTTGCTGGTTGACGAGCAGTGTGGCTTCCGCAAAGGTCGCCAGACGCTCGATCAATTAGTAAGCCTGGAATCTCACATTCAAGAGGCATTTGCCAAAAAACAGTTTTTAGTTGCAGTATTTTTAGACATAGAAAAAGCCTACGACATGACCTGGCGACATGGCCTCCTCAGGAAACTACATGCGATGGGATTACGCGGTAATCTGCCCTTTTTTGTTCAAAATTTCATGTCTGACAGAACTTTCTCTGTCAAGCTTTTTTCGGATACAGTCACTTTCTCGGACACTTTTGTCCAGGCAAACGGGGTCCCCCAGGGAAGTGTTCTGTCTCCGACCTTATTTCTATGTATGATTAATGACATTCTACCAGCTCCTCCTCGAAATCTTAAATACTCACTGTATGCTGATGACTGTGCAGTATGGCACTCCAGCCATAGTGCACAGTTTTCGGCAACTCGAATTCAATCGGCACTGGATTCGATCCATAATTGGGGCCTCCAGTGGGGTTTTAAGTTTTCAATTAGAAAAAGTGTAGGGGTTATTTTCACTCATAGGAAAAAACCCGTCGTCCGGTTGACCATGGGTGGAAACCCCCTACCTATTCAAAATTCAACTAGATTTCTTGGACTGATTTTTGACAGTCGACTGACATGGACTTGCCATGTCAGTCAGTTAAAAACTAAATGTTTAAAAGCACTCAATTTACTTAAATGCATTTCTGGTACAAAATGGGGAGCAGATAGGAAGTCTTTGTTAATGCTATATAAATCCCTGATCAGATCTAGAGTAGATTATGGGTCCATAGTGTATGGTTCGGCATCTGAGTCTGTTTTGAAAGGTGTGGATGTTGTGCAGAATGCTTGTTTGCGTGTGTGTCTTGGAGCCCTACGTTGCACTCGAATCGAGCGTCTAGAGGTGGAGTCACAAGTGCCTCCCCTCCGTCTAAGACGAGACCAACTAATGTTAACATACTTTGCTAAGAAAGCCAGGGTGCCGAGTCATCCTCCCGGTAATGCCTTGCTGCGGCAACCGCACCCGGGGGGCCATGGCGTTAGGCCCCTGGCAGAGGGACCGAGTTATCCGTCCGGGAACCCCTGCGCCCTAGGGGGCACTGGCGTTAGGCCAAGGGACACCAGGCCCGCTGTTTGTATTCCCGGGGAGCCGAGTCATCCTCCCGGTGGTGCCTTTTTGCGCCCGCAGCCGGGGGGCCATGGCGATAGGCCCCTGGAAGGGCCAAGTTATCCGCCTAGGGGACGCACGGCCCCGGAGGGCACTGGCGTTAGGTCCCTCAGAGCAAGACTCCACGACCTCGTAGAGTGTGTCGGTATAGACTTATCAACAATCGATTCCCTGGTTATAGTAAATATTGCACCTTGGGTAATACCCCCATTTAGTTGTGTGGAATCCTGGTTACCGGGGGTTAAATCCCAGGTGCCGGAGGTGGAGGTACACCAGAGGTTTCGTGAGATAATTGTCAAACATCTTTCTTATTTCCAACTGTATACCGACGGGTCCAAGACGGATGAATGTGTGGGTGCGGGTGTATGGTCGCATGAATGTCAGTTAAGATTCAGACTGCCGAATCATACATCTATTTTTCTTGCTGAATTATTTGCTATAGATAAAGCTTTGGATTTTGCCCTATCGACGACCCACGATAGGATAGTCATATTTACTGATTCATTAAGTTCACTTCAAGCTATTAAATCTTTGAATACAACTAACAATGAAATACAGGGTAATATCATTAGTAAGCTATTTAGTGCCAATAAATTGATCAAGTTAATATGGGTACCATCACATTATGGTATCTATGGTAATGAACAAGCTGACAAGTTAGCAGGGTCAACTGTTGATCTGGACCTTAGCATAGTCCGTACGGATCTCAGGTGTTTTGTCTCTCTCATAAAATCTAAAATTCATCTCCTGTGGCAAAGGCAGTGGACCAGATTAGACATCAGAAATAAAGTAAAGCTTTTGATTGAACCCTGGGCTACGTCATCCTGGCGTAGTCGCAGGGATGAAGTGGTGTTGGCTCGGTTGAGGGTCAACGCCACCAGGCTCACTCACTTAGAGCCCTATATTAACAAAGAATTTCCACCAATGTGCACACACTGTGACACAGTAATGTCAATCAGTCATTTATTACTTTTCTGTAATAAATATGCAAACCAAAGAATTAAAATTAAAAGATTTTTTCAATTTAAAAAACTTGCTCTTACCATCGAAAATATTCTATCTGATGATAAGAATATTATAGACAAACTGCTCTGTTTTCTGAGGGAGACAAAACTTTATGACCTTATATAAATTGATAGAATAAAATGGATTATACTGGCTTAATGACCTTTGACTATATGTCGCTGGTTGATAGCCATAAATCCAACAAACCAACTTAGTCAGTATCATTATGCGTCCAGACTCTGTGTAGTCAAGACCTCGTCCTCGTTCTCTGCATAGCGCCAACAGTTTACAAGTATTGTCCGTTCGAGCTACCTTGGGTTCCGAGGCCTCTTGCCAGCAATACTCTGTTGTCTCTTTGCTTTTATAAAGTAAATAGTAAAGTAATTTGCAGCGTTTTGCTGCACTGCTGTTGTGCACCTTCTGTGTTTTGTCTTTGCTTGAGGACATCATGTAGTGCATGCTAGGTAGTAGATAGTTGTTCCCTACACCAGACCCGCAGCACTCGCTGCCTCAGGGGTAATCCCTGTGGTAGTGGGGCCCAGTAGTCTGGTGTGTCATTTGGGCACCTCTTTTTCTCGAACTACTCTTTTCTTCCATATTTTCCGCGACCTCTTGGGCCTACGGTTGTCTCATATTTCTGAGCAACGGTATTCGCTTGGGAGGTGGGTTCTGACTACACCACCCCTCGCATTAGGCAGGTTCGGTGGTGGGAAAGTTCCTTCCGCACTAGCTCCGATCCCCTAGCTGGTACTGGAGTACGCCGCCAGGCTACCACTAGGGAGGGTTGAGTAAGGTTACTTTTATTTTTCCCTAAATTATTGTCCTTATTTTAGGGGGTTGATACAATAGTTAAGGGAGTTAGGAGAGGGTGAGTGGAGAGGGCTCGGACCTAGTCCGATGTCCCGAATGGCTGATCCCTCGACTAGCCTTCCTCCTCCTCAAGGAGGGAGGCTGACGACCAATGACCATCCTAAGACCACGGCAGACAATATTGGAACCCCTACGGCTGACAGACCAAGGCGACCTGATATAGATATTCCTTCCCTGAATGCTCGATATGTGAATGTACGTTGTGTTGATGCTTCTCAATCTCTGAAGACTGTTAACCCATTTATCATCAAAAAGGTCCTTGATGGTCAGGTGGGTGGCAGTCTGGAATTTGCTAAGAAATTGCGAGATGGTAGTCTCCTGGTTAAAGTGCTCAACTCTTCCCAGGTTAAGGATTTACTTAAACTGACGCAGATTCATTCTTTCAAGGTGAAAACCACCATTCCAGTTGGGCCAAATACTTGTAAGGGCGTCATATTCCATAGGGATTTGGCTGACCTGGATGATGCAGACATACTTGACGGAATGAAGGACCAGGGCGTAGTGGAAGTGCAAAGTATGACCAGGATGAGAGAGAACAAGAGAGAGAAATTTGGCCTAGTTTTCATGACTTTTGCTGCTGCTCAGATACCGGATACAGTTAAAATTGGATACGAAATTGTTCACGTTAGACCTTACATTCAGAAACCCATGCGTTGTTTCAGGTGCCAAAAATTCGGACATACAGCATTGAGGTGTTTCACTAGAAATTCAGGAGAATTCATTTGTGGTAAATGTGCCGGAAGTCACGAGACGAATTTATGTTCAGAGACAGTGTTCAAGTGTGCCAATTGTGGCGGCCCCCACCAGGCAGGTGCAGGTATCTGCAGAAGTCTGATTGTGGAGACCGAAACAATGGCATACATGAAGGCTCATGATGTCAGTTATGGTGAGGCAAAGAGGAAGGTGGAGGGGGTTACCCAGGTTCCCACCGTATCCTACGCCGGAGCTGTAGCTGGCTCATCTAATGCTCCTGCAGTAAATGACCTCTTGGAACTTCTTAAGGCTAAAGAGAAAGAAAATCAAGCATTAAATGATAAAGTAAATAGTTTGGAAAGTACAGTAATTGAACTGAAAGAATTAGTTGCACAACTTGTTGAATCAAACCAACAACAGAAACAGAAACCCCACAAGGCAAAGGAAACCGAAAAAAATAAACAATCTCAATCTCATGTTCTCGCTCAGGTGACTCCTACGAAGCATGTATCTGGGACTCAGACAGCTCGTCGTGCGTCGAGCTGCTCGAGGTCTGGATCTGTGACTCGTGGAGAGGCACAGGCAATGGAGACTATCATCTCCAAACCATCCCGTGGGAGGTCCCCGGGAAGTGCTGAGGAAGAGGAGGGTACTCCTTCCCAGCACAAAAAGGTTCGCCAGGACGAACACGGCCCTCCAAAACACCGTAAACCACGATAATCTTCGCGCTGACCATAGTACAATGGAACTGTCGAAGTCTTAGAAGTAGATTAAATGAACTTAAACTTTTGGCCTGTACTTACGCTGCCGACATTATTGCCCTTCAGGAAACTCATCTGGATAACCGTGTTGAAGACGAGGTTATCCAGCTTCGGAACTACGAGTTAATTAGGAAGGATCGAAACGGGAGGCGGGGAGGTGGGGTAGCTCTCTACATCCGCCGTTCCCTCCCTTTCACTGAGGTGCCATCTAATTTCCCTCTGGAGTCTGTCGCCTGCAGAGTGAAATTCGGTGGTACCTACCTGACTGTCTGTTCTGTCTACTGTCCTCCTGATACAGTAACTTATGATGATGTTTTTGATCTGCAGGACAGTCTGCCCTGTAGAAAATTAATTGTAGGTGATTTTAATGCACATCATACGTTATGGGGTTCCCTGCGGGATGACAGGAAGGGGGAACAGATGGCTAGGCTTATCAGTAATTCCGGTTTGATTCTTTTGAACGACGGTAGTCCGACGAGAGTTGATGATAATACCGGTAATTTTAGCGTCCTTGACCTATCTCTGGTCTCCCCATCAATTGCCACTTCTTGCCAGTGGCTACCTATTGATGACTCATTGGGAAGTGACCATTTTCCTATTTTGATTAAATATAACAGCGACACTGTTAAAGAGCCTTCAGCACCTAAATTTAACGTAAAAAAAGCAGACTGGGTGTCCTTCACAAAGAGTCTCAATATTGAAATTGTTGGGGAAACCATTGATGATAAAGTAAATAACATTAAAGATAGTATTCTCAAAGCCGCAACGGCAACAATTCCTAAGACTTCGATAGATAGCGCAAAGCATAGAGTTCCTTGGTGGACGCCAGATTGCCGTATAGCACTGTGTGAGAGAAATAGGGCTTACAGGCTTTTCAAAACTCATATCAGTGATGAGAATTTTCGCAAGTATAAACTTGCGAGAGCTAGGGCTCGTCGAACCATCAAACAAGCCAAACGAGACTCCTGGCGAAGCTTTGTCTCTACCATAAACTCTGAAACATCTATATCTAAAGTCTGGTCCACTGTTAAAAAGTTAAATAAAAAGAAAATTTCAATTAAAATAACTAACATCAATCATAATAACGTCAATTTTGACGAGCCTAGAGACATTGCTAACGCCCTCGCCAGGCAGTTCTCTTTTGCTAGCAGCTCTGACAATTACCATCCAGCTTTCTTGCCTCTCAAGGAAGCATCAGAGCTGCAGCCTATTAACTTTGCCACAGGAGATGAATTGGATTACAACTGTGATCTTACAATGCAGGAGCTTGTTCAAGCCCTAGGAGCCTGTAGTGGGACATCCCCAGGACCCGATGAGATTCGGTATGAGATGATTAAGCATCTTGATCATGATTCCATGATCAAGATGCTGCAAGTGTTTAATGAAATTTGGAGGGGTCATGCCTTTCCAAATTCATGGCACTTTGCACATATCATTCCCATACCGAAAGGAGGGGGGGACCCCAGATCGACTTCATCGTATCGCCCTATTGCTCTCACAAGTTGTTTATGCAAGGTCATGGAACGAATTGTTAATCGTAGGCTATTGCATTTTTTAAATTCCAGGAACTTGCTGGTTGACGAGCAGTGTGGCTTCCGCAAAGGTCGCCAGACGCTCGATCAATTAGTAAGCCTGGAATCTCACATTCAAGAGGCATTTGCCAAAAAACAGTTTTTAGTTGCAGTATTTTTAGACATAGAAAAAGCCTACGACATGACCTGGCGACATGGCCTCCTCAGGAAACTACATGCGATGGGATTACGCGGTAATCTGCCCTTTTTTGTTCAAAATTTCATGTCTGACAGAACTTTCTCTGTCAAGCTTTTTTCGGATACAGTCACTTTCTCGGACACTTTTGTCCAGGCAAACGGGGTCCCCCAGGGAAGTGTTCTGTCTCCGACCTTATTTCTATGTATGATTAATGACATTCTACCAGCTCCTCCTCGAAATCTTAAATACTCACTGTATGCTGATGACTGTGCAGTATGGCACTCCAGCCATAGTGCACAGTTTTCGGCAACTCGAATTCAATCGGCACTGGATTCGATCCATAATTGGGGCCTCCAGTGGGGTTTTAAGTTTTCAATTAGAAAAAGTGTAGGGGTTATTTTCACTCATAGGAAAAAACCCGTCGTCCGGTTGACCATGGGTGGAAACCCCCTACCTATTCAAAATTCAACTAGATTTCTTGGACTGATTTTTGACAGTCGACTGACATGGACTTGCCATGTCAGTCAGTTAAAAACTAAATGTTTAAAAGCACTCAATTTACTTAAATGCATTTCTGGTACAAAATGGGGAGCAGATAGGAAGTCTTTGTTAATGCTATATAAATCCCTGATCAGATCTAGAGTAGATTATGGGTCCATAGTGTATGGTTCGGCATCTGAGTCTGTTTTGAAAGGTGTGGATGTTGTGCAGAATGCTTGTTTGCGTGTGTGTCTTGGAGCCCTACGTTGCACTCGAATCGAGCGTCTAGAGGTGGAGTCACAAGTGCCTCCCCTCCGTCTAAGACGAGACCAACTAATGTTAACATACTTTGCTAAGAAAGCCAGGGTGCCGAGTCATCCTCCCGGTAATGCCTTGCTGCGGCAACCGCACCCGGGGGGCCATGGCGTTAGGCCCCTGGCAGAGGGACCGAGTTATCCGTCCGGGAACCCCTGCGCCCTAGGGGGCACTGGCGTTAGGCCAAGGGACACCAGGCCCGCTGTTTGTATTCCCGGGGAGCCGAGTCATCCTCCCGGTGGTGCCTTTTTGCGCCCGCAGCCGGGGGGCCATGGCGATAGGCCCCTGGAAGGGCCAAGTTATCCGCCTAGGGGACGCACGGCCCCGGAGGGCACTGGCGTTAGGTCCCTCAGAGCAAGACTCCACGACCTCGTAGAGTGTGTCGGTATAGACTTATCAACAATCGATTCCCTGGTTATAGTAAATATTGCACCTTGGGTAATACCCCCTTTTATTTGTGTGGAATCCTGGTTACCAGGGGTTAAATCCCAGGTGCCGGAGGTGGAGGTACACCAGAGGTTTCGTGAGATAATTGTCAAACATCTTTCTTATTTCCAACTGTATACCGACGGGTCCAAGACGGATGAATGTGTGGGTGCGGGTGTATGGTCGCATGAATGTCAGTTAAGATTCAGACTGCCGAATCATACATCTATTTTTCTTGCTGAATTATTTGCTATAGATAAAGCTTTGGATTTTGCCCTATCGACGACCCACGATAGGATAGTCATATTTACTGATTCATTAAGTTCACTTAAAGCTATTAAATCTTTGAATACAACTAACAATGAAATACAGGGTAATATCATTAGTAAGCTATTTAGTGCCAATAAATTGATCAAGTTAATATGGGTACCATCACATTATGGTATCTATGGTAATGAACAAGCTGATAAATTAGCAGGGTCGACTGTTGATCTGGACCTTAGCATAGTCCGTACGGATCTCAGGTGTTTTGTCTCTCTCATAAAATCTAAAATTCATCTCCTGTGGCAAAGGCAGTGGACCGGACTAGACATCAATAATAAATTCAAAGCAGTAATTGAACCCTGGGCTACGTCATCATGGCGTAGCCGGAGGGACGAGGTGGTGTTGGCCCGTCTTAGGGTCAACTCAACATGGTTAACTCACTTGGAACCTTACATAAATAGAACATTTCCTCCTGAGTGTACGACTTGCAATACAGTAATGTCAATAGCACACCTGCTAATTTTCTGTAACAATTACTGTACTGAAAGAACAAAAATTAAGAGATATTTCCATCTTAAAAATAAACCTTTTACTATTGAAAATGTTCTTTCAGATGATAAGAATATTATAGACAAACTGCTAAGTTTTCTGAGGGAGACAAAACTTTATGACCTTATATAAATTGATAGAATAAAATGGATTAGACTGGCTTAATGACCTTTGACTATATGTCGCTGGTTGATAGCCATAAATCCAACAAGTGAGTAGTCAGTATCAACTAGGACCTCCTCGCATCAACACCTCATCTGTCTGTCTGGTGGAATGGATAAGTGGCAGCCTTGTGTTTTGTGTCTGTATTATTATGACTTTCTCTCTCTCTCTCTTATTGTCGCGGTATGATTTAGGTTAAGGGTATTAGTATGTAAGGTTTAATTTGTATATACTTGTACATAGAATAAGATTCTTTTGACTTACTTCTCGGGTTTAATACTTCCTCACTTATGGTGTATTTATAGCATTGATGGATGAAGTCAGGGTCCCAAACTCTTCAAAGTTTTACTTCTTGTGGCATGAAGTTTATATACTTGGCCAGTCATATTATTCCCATACACTAAGCCAGTTTCTTTTACCCTCTTTTACTCCCTTGCTGTAATCTTAGAAATTAATTATTGGGAGTTCTATATTGTTTGCAAGATTTTGAACTTTGGATCTTGTAACAAATGGTGGCAGCGGTGGGATCTTGACTTTGTGCATCCTTGTTTAGAAGGTGTGAAGTTAACCGAGAAGTGGGTCTATGAAGTGTTATTACATGTTTTGGATTTTGGTTTTTTTTGTAAAATATGTTTTAAAGGAAATTTGTAGATTCCAGTTGGCTTCAGTTTATTCGTGAACAGGGCTTGGAAGTGAATGATAGCAGCTGATTGTCTGTACAGGATTGTTATCCAGTGTATTTTACTTTATCAAGTTACTGTCCCTTGAAGAACATATAACCATTATGTGCTTTTTCATATGATGAATTGAGCATGCTTCTCGGGTATAATTACCAGTTAAGTTTTCCCATATGCGTCTGACTCAGTGTTAATACGCTCATGGTCTGGGGAATGTGTAAAGTGCTTGTTTGGGTATAGATTTCCCCACTCACTAGGATCTCTGTTGGCAGTTAGAGATATTTTGTACTGTTTTCTTTTGTCATTTGACGGTGGACTACTTTAAGCTTACTTTACATGATGGAATTCGACTTAAATGAATTCTTAGAGAGTCCATCATTGGCTACTTTGACAGTAAGTAGAATTAAGAAAGCTGATTGGATTGATTTAGCCACTAAGTACAATGTTCCGTACAAGTCCTCATATTCCAAGGCTGAAATCAAGAAAAGTGTGGTCACAAAATTGATATTGGGTAAGACATTGCCTCCGGAAGCACACAGACTGATTCATGACGGAGAAGGAGACAGTGCTCTTATTGCTCTTAAAAAATTAGAAATAGAAGAGGCTGAGAGACAAAGAGAGGAAGCTGCACGACAGAGAGAACATGAACTAATTCAAATCGAGGAAGCAGCACGACAAAGAGAGCATGAGGTGGAAGTGTTAAATCTTAAGATAGAGGAGAGTCAAAGAGAGAAGCATGGAAGGGGCTTGAAAACCCTAACGGACTTCGGTTCTAGTCTTAAATTTCTCCCTAAATTTGATGAGGAAGATGTAGAGACGTTTTTTATTATGTTTGAGAGAGTTGCCACACAACTGGATTGGCCAGTTGAGCAGTGGAGTTTTTTTGCACAAGCGGCTTTTGAGGGTAAGGCCAGACTCCTGTATTCTAGTCTTTCTGAT
Organism: Petrolisthes manimaculis; assembly: GCA_034508575.1. Lineage (NCBI taxonomy): Eukaryota > Metazoa > Arthropoda > Malacostraca > Decapoda > Porcellanidae > Petrolisthes > Petrolisthes manimaculis. Next base: position 35,417 of record JAWZYT010001861.1, on the reverse strand, counting down.
GAGAACCTTGATTATCCTAATGTAAAAAGGGTTATCCTAGAGGCTTATGATCAGGTGCCGGAAACCTACCGGCAAAAGTTTAGAAACTATCAAAAAGGAGAAAGAGAAACCTATGTAGAGTTTGTAAAGGAAAAAGAAAGATACTTTAAAGCCTGGTTAAGGGCTAGTAAGATAGATGGTTCCTATGACAAATTGTACCAGCTAATTATTTTGGAAGAAGTTCTTCGAAGAGTTCCTCAAACCCTTCGCCTGTATTTAAGAGAGAGAGAGGTAACGGATGTGAACAAGGCTGCTACTTTGGCGGAAAATTTCAGATTAACTCATGGTAATGCTTATTCTAATAGCCACTATTCCAACAGACAGGCAGCCAAAGGGACCAAGGGTGCCAGTACTATTTTCTGGCGAACTGATGGATCCCGAGGTGGTGGTGGTGGAGCTAAACCAGGTGGGAATGGTACTGTCAGTAACTCTCAGCAGTCTGCGACAGGGAGTACTGGTAGGTCTGACTATAAACCTCCCACCAATACTAAATCCTCTGTGGTTTGTGCATATTGTAAATCACCAGATCACCATATCAGAGACTGTCCTAAACTAAAAGGGAAAGAAAAACGTCCTGGACATGCCTTAGCTACTTCTACTATGTCCTCTACTGTACCTACTAGTGAGCCAGCTTCCTGTAAACCTTCTACTAGTCAAGCTAGTTCATCTTTTGTAATGAGTGTTGGTCAAAAGGAGACTCAAGACACTAATTCTGCTGGTTGTAAACCCCTTAGCTATTCTGTAGATCAGTTCCAACCTTTCCGTTCTAGGGGAATGGTTTCTAGCTCTGATTCATCACTTAGCCATCCCATTCAAATTCTTAGAGACACAGGAGCCTCTCATAGCCTAATGTTAAAAGGTTTAGTGCCTGACTTGGATCACTGTTATTTGCCCCAAAGTGTCCTAATTCAGGGAGTTGGTGGGTGTATTTCTGTTCCTCTGGCAAAGGTTTATCTTGACACTGACTTAGCAAAAGGTTATTTTACTGTAGGTATCCAAGAGTCTTTGCCGGTTAAAGGTGTGGACTTCCTTCTTGGAAATGATATTGCAGGCGGGAAAGTAATATCTGACCCCATAGTAGCTCATTATCCCTCCATTAATAACAACACTAGACAGTTGGAGAGGGATTATCCTAACCTGTTCCCATCTTGTGCAGTAACCAGGAGTATGGATACTAAAAACCGTACGAATGACACAGATTCAGTTGATGATGAGCTTGAGCTCTTCACATTATTTCCAGATCATAATTCACCTGAGGCAAGTCTTTCTACTCCAGAGGATTTAAGTGATATTCCTATTGACTCTGACACTCTAAAAGAGGCTCAAATACAGGATTTGGAGTTGGCACCTTTCTTTGATAAAACTGTAGAAGATACCGATGTCATGAACTTTCCTATTTGTTTCTATGTGAAAGGTGGTATACTGATGCGAAAGTTTCGATCCCATAAGGTTCCTGCTGATCAAGTTTGGAGGGAACATCATCAGATTGTTATTCCCAATAAGTTTATATCCTTTATTTTGTCTATAGCTCATGATGTTGAAGGTGGACACTTAGGTGTTAAAAAAACTTATTCCAAACTTTCCAAGGATTTCTTCTGGCCCAAAATGAAACAGTCTGTAGCTCAGTACTGTAAAACATGTAAAATTTGTCAAATGGTTGGAAAGCCTAATCAACCCATTCAACCAGCTCCATTAAATCCTATTCCTGTGACAGATGAACCATTTAGTAAAATCATCATTGACTGTGTGGGTCCTTTACCAAAATCTCGAAGTGGGAATGAGTACCTGCTGACGGTTATATGTACAACCACCAGATATCCTGAGGCCTTTCCTTTACGAAGGATCACTTCAAAGAATATCGTAAAGTGTCTGACAAAATTCTTCTCTCAGTATGGAATCCCTCGGATCGTACAGTCGGATTTGGGTACCAACTTCACTTCAAATATTTTCAAACAAACCATGGACGATTTAGGAGTCAGTCAGTACCATTCCACAGCCTATAGACCAGAATCCCAAGGTGCCTTGGAACGCTTTCATCAGACTTTGAAAGCTATGCTTACAAAGTACTGTGAGGCAAATAATGTAGATTGGGATGAAGGTGTCCATTATGTATTGTATGCTACTAGAAGCAGTGTCCAGGATAGCTTAGGATATTCCCCTTTTGAACTGGTATATGGCCACGAAATCAGAGGCCCCCTTAGAGTTCTAAAGGAATCTTGGATAGGTACCCCAGACAAAAAAACTTTATGTACCTATGTCACTCAGTTCAAAAATAGATTAAGGACTGCCATTGAGCATGCAATGACCAACCTAAAGTCTGCCCAGTGTAAAATGAAAGAACACTTTGACCTAAAATCAGTCACTCGTGAATTCAAGCCAGGAGATCTAGTTCTTGCTTTCCTACCAATTCATAAAAGACCCCTGCAGAGTAGGTATCATGGTCCATATGTAGTCGAGAAAAAGATTAACGAGGTGAACTATGTCATAAAAACCCCTGATAGGAGAAAGTCTGAAAGGTTAATACATATAAATCTCTTAAAAGCATATTACCCAAGAGATAATGATATTGTTTTTCCTGTCATAAATCTTGACCTATCTAATACTAGTGAAAATAATGATCAGGACCACCTGTTCCCTTCGACTGAAATCAAAATGCAGAACTCTGAGTTGTTTGCTAATCCCCGGTCGAAATTTCAGCATATGACCCCTCAGCAGGAAGAGGATATGGAATGCCTCCTTAATGAATTTCCTCAGTTGTTTGGAGATGTTCCCCTGCAGTGTCCCCTGGTGAAGCATGATGTTGTTCTGGTGGAGGGTGCCCGACCAGTGAAACAATCTCCTTACCGTACAAGTCCATGGAAGAGGGAAGCCCTGAGGAAAGAAGTTGCCTTCCTCCTTGACCACGGCCTTGCAGAGAGAAGCACCAGTGAGTGGGCATCACCCTGCGTGTTGGTGGACAAGCCGGATGGTTCCTTCCGCATGTGCACAGACTACCGCCAGGTCAACAGTCTCACCCGTCAGGACTGCTACCCACTTCCTCGTATTGATGATCTCATTGACCAGCTTGGTGGGGCTAAAATCATCAGCAAGATTGACCTTCTTCGTGGTTATTATCAGGTGCAGCTTACTGACAGAGCCCGGAAGATTTCTGCCTTTGTGACCCCAGACGGACTTTACGAGTATACCGTTATGCCGTTTGGGATGATGAACGCTCCTGCAACATTTCAAAGGCTTATCCATCAGGTTGTGGATGGGCTGCCTGGCGTTCAGGCATACTTGGATGACCTAATAGTGTATAGCAGCTCCTGGGAGGCCCATCAACACCAGCTACGTGCCTTATTCCTCAGGCTGTCAGAGGCACGACTCACTGTGAACCTGAGGAAGAGTGAGTTTGGGCATGCAGACGTAGTCTTCCTGGGTCATGTGGTTGGACAAGGACGAGTCAGCCCTGTAGCCGCCAAAGTGGAAGCGATCTCGTCGATCCCGGAGCCTAAGGATCGTAAGGCTCTGATGCGCTTTTTGGGCATGGCAGGCTACTATAGACGATTTGTGCCTAACTTTTCTGACCTGTCTGCTCCCCTTACTGACCTGGTAAGCCCCAAAAGTAAATTTGTGTGGACTAAAGAATGTCGGGACTGTTTTGTGAAACTGAAATCAATGTTAACTCATGCGCCCATCTTGATATCCCCTCACTTTGCTAAGCCTTTTGTTTTACATGTAGATGCGAGTGATAAGGGTGCTGGTGCGGTATTACTTCAATTTTGGGATGATGTGTTACACCCAGTGTGTTATGCCTCAATGAAGTTTAAGCCTTATCAGAAACATTATAGCACCATAGAGAGAGAGTGCTATGCCTTAATCTTTGCAATTGAAAGGTTTAATGTTTATTTTAGTGGTTCACCATTCCCCATTGAAGTGTATACCGACCATAATCCCCTGTTATTTTTACAAAGGATGAGAAATTCAAATCAAAGGCTTATGAGGTGGGCCTTGGCATTACAACCATACAAAATAATAGTGAATCATATACGGGGAAAGAAAAATGTGATTGCTGACATGCTGTCTAGAACGGCATAAATAATGTAGTCTAAGTATATAATCCTATCTCAACTCGCATGGCTTTCGTTGTACTAGTGCTTACATGGTCGCATGGTGTGTAGCCAAGTATCAGGGTCGCGGGCCAGGCATAGGTGTTTATTCATTTTGGGTTTATTTCTTCCCCCTGGGAATCTTCTTAAGCGGGGGGATGTTATGTAGTTATACTAATATTATTATTAGTACTGTTACTGTTGTTACTATTATGTATTTATGTAGTTAGGTAGTTATACTATTATTACTGTTACTGTTGTTACTATTATGTATTTATGTAGTTAGGTAGTTATACTATTGTTACTGTTACTGTTATTACTATTATTGGTTATACTATTATTACTGTTACTATAACTGTTATTACTATTATTGCTATTACTATTTCTTTATAATTTAGTTTGCTTAAACTGTGAAGAGAGAGAGCATTGGTAGGCTGAGCCAATGGTCGAGGAGTGTTGAATCAGGTCTCGAATCAAAACAAGAGGTGACTTATAGCTGACCGGATTTTCTTAGTCAGTATCAACTAGGACCTCCTCGCATCAACACCTCATCTGTCTGTCTGGTGGAATAGATAAGTGGCAGCCTTGTGTTTTGTGTCTGTATTATTATGACTTTCTCTCTCTCTCTCTTATTGTCGCGGTATGATTTAGGTTAAGGGTATTAGTATGTAAGGTTTAATTTGTATATACTTGTACATAGAATAAGATTCTTTTGACTTACTTCTCGGGTTTAATACTTCCTCACTTAGGGTGTATTTATAGCATTGATGGATGAAGTCAGGGTCCCAAACTCTTCAAAGTTTTACTTCTTGTGGCATGAAGTTTATATACTTGGCCAGTCATATTATTCCCATACACTAAGCCAGTTTCTTTTACCCTCTTTTACTCCCTTGCTGTAATCTTAGAAATTAATTATTGGGAGTTCTATATTGTTTGCAAGATTTTGAACTTTGGATCTTGTAACACACACTACAATACAACTCTTCACAAAACACACAGACAGACACACCAAGAACTAGTAGGAACCGAAAAAAAGTTTGGCCAAAGATTATGTAAAACTCTGTAGCAGTTTTCATAAGCATACGAACCATGAATGAATTATCTCAAGTAACCATATATATAAGAATTGGTGAACGCAACTGTACATGAAAATTTCGAGTAAACATAAAATTACTGATATATTTTTTATTAGTACACAAACAAGTTATAAACAGTAGTAGGAACTCATTCAAGGAGGTATGTATGTATGTATGTACTGTTGTCGACAATAGTTCCTTCCAATTACTCATTATTTTTTAAGATCGAATAATAGGCTATATATGGGACAGATTTTGAAGCTGTGAGTATATTTGTTTTCTATGAGTATATTTGTGTTGGCATGTATGTATGTATGCGTGTGTATATTACGGTGAGGTATCAGATTGCCACAACTCATACATATACAATGAGTGTATATAGAGAACCAAGAGAGAGAGAGAGAGAGAGAGAGAGAGAGAGAGAGAGAGAGAGAGAGAGAGAGAGAGAGAGAGAGAGAGAGAGAGAGAGAGAGAGAGTCGGGAATATGAATAGATAGTGAGCGAAAGGCGAAGAAGGAACAGAGGGAGGGAAGATAGAAAGGAATAAGATGGAAGGGAAAGAGAGAGGGAGAGAGAAGGTAATAATTATGGATGGAGGAGTGTCAGGAAAGGAGAAAAAGAGATAAGAAGGAAGGAAGGAAGTGACGGAAGGAAGGAGGGAGAGAGGAAAATAAATAAGTCAGGGAGAAAGGAAGGGAGGGATGAAGGGGGGAAAGAGAAGATCAAAGAATGAAAATAAATGGTTTCAAATTCTGTGAGAAAATCAGGGAGTAAAGAAGACAGAGATGCAGGGAATAGGAGAAGAAAAGAGGAAGAAGAAGAGAGGAAGAAGAAAAGAGGAAGAAGAGAGAAAGAAGAAAAGAGGAAGGAGAAGAGAAAGAAAGAGGGAAGATCAACCGTATACATAGACAGAAAAGTAGGTCAAAGAAAAAGTAAGGAAGGGAGGAAACGAGAGGACAAGGGAAAGATGGGAAAGGGTGAAAAGAGACATTAAGAAAGGGAGGAAAAAAAGACATTAAGAAAGGGAGGAAAAGAATAGGAAAGGAGGATGGAAGAGAGGGAGAGATGGAGGGAGTGAGAAAAGGAGGAAGGAAGAAAATAAATGAATGAGAAATGGAGGAAGAGAGAGAATAAGGGAATGAGGAATGGAGGTAGGAAAAATAAGGGAGTGAGAAAGAGAGAATAAGGGAGTGAGAAAGAGAGAGAATAAGGAAAAAAGGAATAGAAGAAGGGAGAGAGGAATGGAGGAAGGGAGAGAGAATAAGGGAGTGAGAAATGGAGAGAATATAAGGAAGATAGGAATGGAGGAAGGGAGAGAGAATAAGGGAGTGAGAAATGGAGAGAATATAAGGAAGATAGGAATGGAGGAAGGGAGAGAGAATATAAGGAAGATAGGAATGGAGGAAGGGAGAGAGAATAAGGTATCGAGCAGCAGAGGAGGTATATGCAAATCTGGTGTTATGAGAGGCGCCGGAGAGAAGGTAATTATTGAGAGAGAGTTACATAGAGTTACATAGAGTTACATAGAATCACAGACCACAACAGACCTTACGGTCCACACGGGGTGATCTGATTAGAAGGTTACTGGTAGAGAATGAATATCTCCCCAGTGATAGTCGTAGGTAAGAATAGCAAAGTAGAAGGCTCTCTCCCCACCCTCCAATCCCTCCGGCCTGAGCCGTACTGGAAATAAAGTTAGGAGTCAGAACCTTGTGGAGTTGGTAGAGAAAACTCCACAAGGAAATTTTATAGGAAAGATAGAAAGTAGTTGAAATATGGCTAACTTGCCACCTGTAATGGGCAAAAAATTATTCATTAGTAAACATCGAGAGTCGGGGATTAGATGCAAGGTGTTTATCAAGGCGACGTTTGAAGCTATCTACTGTGTTACATTCTATTACGTTACGGGGAAGCCCATTCCATAAGTTGACGACTCGGTTAAAAAAGAAATTCTTGGATTCGTGTGAGTTAAAAGATTTACCTATGATTTTACAGCCATTACCTCTCGTGTAGTTTGATTGATCGATATTGAAATATTTGTTGCAGTCCATATTGTCTATGCCTTTGATTATTTTGAATACCTGGATTAAGTCGCCTCTCAATCTACGTTGTGCTAATGGGAATAGATTCAATTCATTTAGCCGCTCTTCATACGTTTTGTTTCGTAGACATGGTATCATTTTAGTAACTCTACGTTGGACTCGTTCCAATTTTACTATATCTTTCTGGTAGTACGGGCACCAGGCTTGGACACAATATTCCATAAGGGGACGGACCAAGGAATTATACAAAGTGAGGATTGTGTCTTTGGACTTATACTCGAATGCTCTGCCAATAAAGCCGATAGTTTTATTTGCTTTCTTAATTACTTCCGTACATTGCTGACTGGGTTTTAGGTTACTTGATATTGTGACCCCTAAGTCTGTCTCTTGATCCACGCTTTTAATTTGATTACCATTTAACGAGTAGTTTGCAGTTACGTTACGATGTCCGATATGGAGTACTTTACATTTATCTGCATTGAAGGACATTTGCCAAGTTTTCGCCCAATTCGACAATTTATCGAGATTATCTTGCATTTCTTTAGTTTGTGCGTTAGTGAGTACTGTATTTGCAATTTTAGTGTCATCGGCAAACTTCGATATTATGCATGAGAGACCTTCATCTATGTCGTTTATGTAAACTAGGAAAAGGATTGGGCCTAAAACTGACCCTTGTGGCACCCCGCTCGTAACGCCAGTCCAATTAGATGATTTGCCATTTATTACCACACGTTGTTTACGGTTTCTTAGCCAGTTCTCTATCCATCTTACGGTGTCGCCTTGGATTCTGTGAGATTTTAATTTAGTTATTAAACGTTTATGGGGAACTTTGTCAAAGGCTTTTTGGAAATCTAGATAAATTATGTCTACTGCTTTACTCTTATCATATTCGTTAAAAATGTCATTTAAAAAGTCTAATAGATTCGTTAGGCAAGAGAGTTTATTGCGGAAACCGTGTTGAGTGTCTCTGAGTAAGTTATTTTCCTCTAAATGATATGTAAGTTTATCTCGTATGATTGTCTCTAACATTTTACATACTACTGAGGTTAGGCTGATAGGGCGATAGTTACTAGGTAAAGATTTGCTGCCTTTTTTAAATATTGGTGTTACGTTAGCGAGCTTCCAATCATCAGGTATTGTTCCAGTGTGTAAAGAATAATTAAATAGCAGAGTCAGAGGTTTTACTATTTCGCTTTTAGCTTCCTTTATTACGCGAGGGGAGATCGTGTCAGGCCCAGGTGACTTATTTGCATTTAATTTATCAATACATTTGATTACGTCATTTTCTGTTATGCTGATATTATTTAAAACCTCGGTGTTTTCATTTTGGACTGTTGTTTCAGCTGGTATATCGTTCGAGTTTTCTATAGTAAAGACTGATGCAAAAAAAGTATTTAGGATACTACTCATTCGCTCTTCATCTGTCGTAAAGTCCCCATTTTCATCAAGAATTGGACCGATAGTTGACGTAAGTACTTTCTTTTGTCGAATATAACTGTAGAACTCTTTCGGGTTTGTCTTACTCTGATTTGCAACGTGTTTTTCAATTTCCTTTTTACTCTGTTTGATTAACTTTTTGGCTTTTCTTCGTAAGTCTGTAAACTTGGCACGGTCGTCATTATTGGCTGTGATTTTTACTTTATTATGGGCGTTCTTTTTGGCTCGTAAACAGTCGGCTATATCTTTACTCCACCACTTGGGCTTTAAATTTTGTGCTGAACGTCGGTTTTTTAATGGTATGCTATCCCTGACCGCTTTTGTGTACGCATTAGTGAAAAAGTTCCATTGTGTATTTATGTCAATAGTGTCTCGCAGACATTTCCAGTCGGTTTCTTTTAGTATCGCTCTGAGTTGGTTGAAATTGGCTTTTCTAAAATCGGGGATTTTTTCGTAGCTGTACTTTATGTCGCTTTTGTTAAAATTTATACTGAGAGAGAGAGAGAGAGAGAGAGAGAGAGAGAGAGTGGGATATTATAAGGAGAAGGTGCATGGGAGAAGAGTAATGGCAATTATTATGGGATAACACGAGAGATTGATGGAATGAGAGAGTAAGGAGGAGGAAGAGAGAGAAGGGTGAGTGGACGAGGCAAAGAAAATATACAAAAATAAATAAAGGAAAATGTAGACGACAGTGGGATAATTGGATGATGGAAGAAAGGAAGGAAGGAAGGAGAAACATAAGGAGAGGTAAGTAGATTTAAATATGATATAGATGGAGGTGATTTAGAGAGATAGAATGGAGAGAATAGAAACCAATAGGAAGAACAAATGATAACAAAAAGTGAAGACAGATTTGGTGATAATAAAAAAGGAGAAAAAAAGAATATATGCAGATAGGTATTATCTAGCGCTCAAATTTTCTGTGTGTGTGTGTGTGTGTGTGTGTGTGTGTGTGTGTGTGTGTGTGTGTGTGTGTTATTGAGAGCTTCAATGCACAAAATTATTTACTGTCACTTTTAATTCGCTAAATTAAAACCAGTATTCAAATCAATAGAACACTGCAAAAAAAATGTATTCACGACTTTCCAACATTCCCCCCCCAAAAAAAAAATGAAGTACATACCCACAAAAAAAAAACAAAAAAAAACATGGAAAATAAAGTGTTGATTAATACAACATTTCGCAAAAAAAAAAAAAAGAAAAAAAAGGAACACAAACATTGAAAATTCTTACAAGTATATAATTTATACAAAAAAAAAAAAAAAAAAAAAAAAAAAAATCTCTATAAATGTGAATAATGTTATTTACAGTACTCACAGATTAAGAAACCTAAGAAAACAAGAGTACTGACAAATAATAAGAAGTCGTGTGTGTGTACTTCTGTGTTCGTGTGTGTGTGTTACCTCTCTCTCTCTCTCTCTCTCTCTCTCTCTCTCTCTCTCTCTCTCTCCTATAAATAAAATCCCAGTAAATCCTAAACAGTGAGGTTACTACTAATAATAAACACATAAAGATGATGATAATGATAAAGAGGATGATGATGATAATAATGATGATGATATGATGGTGATTATGAATATGATGATATTTTCTGTAATGGTGATAGTGTAGATGGTGATATGATGATGATGAAGGGTGAGGAGGAGGATTAATTGATTGATGGATATTAGGCGCCGCAACATCGAGGTCCTATAGCGCCAGAAAAAGGTGATAGAGAGGTGTGACAGTAAGCAGGAAGGAAATAAAAAGAAAAGAGGGATAGATGAAGATAGCGGTTCCCGTTAGGGGGGTGAGGAGGAGGAGGGTGCGGGGTGGGGGTGGGGGTGGGTGAGATGAAAGTCTTGAAAGGGGAACTGTAATTATTTCACTTTTGGAGATGTGGAACGCTTTTTTTTTTTTTTTTTTTTTTTGTCACTGGGTACTTAAATGGAAAAGAAAAAAAATGCGAAGGAGGGACGGAAAACATGAAAAGGAAAGGAGAAGAGAAGAAGAAATGGAGGAAAGGAAAAGAAAAGAGAAAAGAAATGGAGGAAAGGAGAATAGGAGAGAAATATATATGGAGGAAAAGAGAATAGGAGAAGAAGAATAAATGGAGGAAAAGAGAATAGGAGAAGAATAAATGGAGGAAAAGGAGACGAGGAGATAAGTATAAATGGAGGAAAGGAGAATAGAAGAGAAGAATAAATGGAGGAAAAGGAGACGAGGAGACAAAAGAAATGGAGGAAAGGAGAATAGAAGAGAAGAAGAATAAATGGTGGAAAAGAGAATAGGAGAGAAGAAATGGAAGAAAGGAAAGAGGAGGAGAAGTAAGGAAGAAAATTAATATTTTCAGCCCTCGACTGCCTTACCGAATAAACCTATTATTATTATTATTATTATTATTATTATTATTATTATTATTATTACACACACACACACACACTTGTCTCCTTTCACACATTTTACTCTCATATAGAACAAAAAAAGTTAAGAGTAAGCACTGGGAGACTGATTCACTGAAACATTAAAGGGGGGACTGGAGTAGGGGGGGACAGGCTTGGGGGGGGAGGTTAGGGGGGTTAGGGGGGTGCGGAATAGGGGGGGACAGGCTTGGGGGGGTGCGGGAGTAGCGACACATTATCACGTCATTATGAAGCACTATACGTAAAGAACAGACACAAGCCATGTATGTACACACCAATATAATATAACGACGCACATGTGAGTCGACACCATACAGGGTCCAGGCAGCAAGAGTTATGGTCCCGTCGAGATATTAATGGTCACTTCTTATCAAACGCTTGGTGGAATCTGGTCCTTCCTAAAGTTTTCTATTATTGTCCTCAACTCCATCAAATTCTTATTATTATTATTATTATTATTATTATTATTATTATTATTATTATTATTATTATATGATTCCTATTGTTATTATTATTATTATTATTATTATTATTATTATTATTATTATCACTATTAATATTTTTATTATTATTATTATTTCGTTATTATTATTTTTGCTTGAAATATTAAATCTTCGTTTAGGTTATCATATCCTTTTCTGCACTGTTTTTTTTTATGCTCTCGACATCCTTCATCATTTTCTGCTTAGTTAATTAAATATACAATCACTTTTGAACACACATACAGGGTTGTTTCTTGTCGACAAACTGGAGGGTAAATAAAAATAATTCCTCCAAACTATTCTACAAAACAGATCCATGCAGTCTTCATCATAATTATACTGAGATACTAATCGGTTTCCTAGTGGAGTTTGGAGGACACAACAACAACAACAACACTTCAATTCACCCTCACACACACACACACACACACACACACAATGAGACGATCAAACACGAGAATACACAGACGTAGGTAAACAAAAACAAAAAATATGAGGATAGGGGAGAGTAAGGACGAGAGTTTAAGCTTGGAGCGAGAGGGGATAGTGGTATATTATTTTCATGTAGGCTAGACTGCATGGGAGGGTGGTGGTGTGTAGGTAGATAAGACTGAATAATATACGAGTAGGTAGAATGGCAGAATGAGGAGGGTGGTGGTGTGTAGGTAGATAAGACTGAATAATATACGAGTAGGTAGAATGGCAGCAGAATGAGGGAGGGGAGGAGGATGGGTAGAAAGTAAACAAACAGATAGAGTGGGAGGGTGTGGAAAGGGTCACAACAACAGAATATATTATGCAGAAACGGGAGGTAATTGGTGTGGAAGGAAGGAAGGAGTATAGGGATTACACACTAAAAAACACAATACAAAACAACACACAATAAAATACAAAACACAATACAAAATAATAACAGAAATGGTGGAAGATGTGGAGGGAGGGAGGGAGGGAGGGATGAAGGGGATAGACAGATAGATAATTGAGGTCAAATTATTAATAGGTGGTGAGGAATAACTACACATAAATTTCAATAGAGTTAGGGTAATCTAGTGTCAGCCAATGTGACACAGTATACAGTATACAGTATAGTATAATGGGGAAAGTATATAGGGAAAGAAAAGGGATTAGAGAATGAAGAGGGAAGGCTGTGTGTGTGTGTGTGTGTGTGTGTGTGTGTGTGTGTGTGTGTGTGTGTGTGTGTGTGTGTGTGTGTGTGTGTGTGTGTGTGTGTGTAAATAAAATGGGAGGATACGGAAGGACGGGAAGGGAGTGAGTAGGTATGGAGGAAGGGACAAGTGGGTAAGAATGAGTGAAGGGGGAGGCATGAGTATGGAGGGATGAGGGAAGGGGGAATATACAAGTTAAATGAGAAAGTGTGGAGGTGTGAGGGAGCGAGGAAGGGAGAGTGGGAGGGAGGGAGAGAGGGAGGGAGAGAGGAAGGGAGGGAGGGAGAGAGGAAGGGAGAGTGGGAGGGAGGGAGAGAGGACGGGGGGGGGGGATATAGTTTGTGTGTTCCCCCTCCTTCCCCTCCCCCAATTAAAACTTCCACTGTTACCAGATCCAGCCTCATACCACGTCACCCCTTCACCCAGAGACCTATTGTATTCACTGCTACGATCACCCACTACTTGCCTACGTTACTGTATAATACTCCATGACTACTAGCTCCTGTATTTACAACTCTTTCTTCCACTAATGTTTTTGCACTTCTACTACTTGTATCATTGCCGTATTTATCAATCCAGTAAACGAAACACAACACTATTCTCTCTTATTCAATTTACTACCAAACCATTTACCTACCTACCTACATACATACACACATAAATGCATAATACATACTAACTAGTCGACTGGCTGACCTATTTATCTATATAGCTACGTACAGTTGGCTTCAGGAATCCGTATACACCACTGTGACATCAATGGTTCGTAACATCCATGAAATTTAGTAGAGTACCTTAATTTCCCAACAGCAAACACATCTAGTATTTTGTTATACATGGTTTAATACTTGAATCAGTCAGTCAGCAGAATAATGCCCACTGTATGTGCAGAATAAAGACCCATTTTAACCAGTGTCTATGGAGTGTATGTGTGAGTGTACAGATGAGTGGAGTGTTTGTGTTGAAGTGTTTGTGAGTAGGCTATGTATGTGTGAGCGTATCGATGAAAAGAGGGTTTGTGTTAGAGTGTCTATGTGTATATTTGGATGTACATATGAAAAGAAGTGTTTGTGATGTAGTGTTTTAATGTATATGTTTGTATGTATGTGTGGGATACATAATTATGAAAGGAGTGTTTGTGATGGAGTGTTTTTATGTGTATATGTATGTACTGTATGTATGTGTGAAGAGCGTCTTTCTAGGTCACTTAAAGATACCTGGACAATTACAGAGTGCCGACCGACGAGTGAAATACATGAAAGGACCCACTACGAGTACTGCCTGCATCCACCTAAACCTAAATCCCCTCCCCATTAGTGCTTATAGTACAGGTGTTTACTCTGGAGGAAAGCACGCCAACCAATGAGTCGCAGAATCCCTTTAAATATCCATACATACATACATATATTTTATCTCTCTGCTTATCTGTCTTGAATTCTACCTATGGGCACTTTCCCCTACCTGGATAACTCCCTATCTCCATACATACATACATACATAGGCCTATATACATTTACATACACACAAACCATTCTCCTACCTACCTACCTACCTTCTAATCTACAAACCATTTTTCCAACCAACCAACCCACCAACCAACCTACTAACCTTCTAACCAACCAACCGACCTACTTAGCCTACCTATTGACAAACCAACTAACTAACCTACTGACAAACCAACCAACCAACCAACCAACCTACTAACTAATTAACCAACCAACCAACCAACCAACCAACCAACCAACCTACTAACTAACCAACCAACCAACCAACCAACCAACCTACCTACCTCTCCACCCGCCCACCTTTCTATTGACCTGCCCTACCTGAGTCAGACCCAATTACCTACCTGTCTATCCATTGTATCAGGCGTCTGTCTACCTTTCATCTACCTGTCTATCTTTCATCTACCTGTCTACCTACGTATTTACCTGCCTGCCTCATTACCTGGCTGTCTACCTGTCATAACAACTTTCTACCTATTTGTTGTTATAATTAATGTTCTTGCCTATCAATCTACCCCATATCTACCTGCCTACCTATCTACCTACCTGCCTGCTTTATTAGCGTACTGTTTACCTGTCATAACATCTGTCTACCTGTCATAACAACTGTCTACCTGTGTGTTGTTATAATTTATGGTCTTACCTATTAATCTACCCCATATCTACCTACCTACCTACCTGTAAACCTACCTACATGTCTGACAGTCTACTTAACTACCAACAAACTAACTACTCTCTCTCTCTCTCTCTCTCTCTCTCTCTCTCTCTCTCTCTCTCTCTCTCTCTCTCTCTCTCCTGCGTAATTCTAGACCCTACTTCCCTCCCTTTCTCATTACCCTGCCTCACTCCCTCACTCACTCACTCACACACTCGCTTTTCTTTCCTTATGTTCACCATGTTCTTCTCTCTTTCGCTTTCTCTCTCTCTATGTTCTTGTTTTTCACTCATTTTCATTCTATCTCTATCTCTTTCCATGTTTTTGTTCTCTCTCTCTCTCTCTCTCTCTCTCTCTCTCTCTCTCTCTCTCTCTCTCTCTCTCTCTCTCTCTCTCTCTCTCTCTCTCTCTCTCTCTCTCAAAACCACTCATTCAACTTTCCTTATCTAATACCTTACTCTAACCTTACCCTTCCTTCCCTCACTCACTCCCTCCGAATTCAATGGTGATGTATACAGGTAAACTAAATGTAAACAAGGTGTAGAATGATAGCGCCCCCCTCCTCCTCCTCCTGGTGCCTTCAATACAAACTACATGACCCAAGTGACCTACATATATATATATATAAAACTCAGGTAGAATTCGTTGTCATTTTCCCCTTTTCCTTTCCTTTCCTTTCCCTCTCATCATTATTTTCCTACATTTTCTTCTCCCTTTCCATTTCCTTTCAACATTATTTTCCTACATTTTTTTTCTCCCTTTCCATTTACTTTCAACACTATTTTCCTAAAAAAAAAATCTCCCTTTCCTTTCCATTTCCTTTCAAAATTATTTTCCTACATTCTTTTTCGATTTCCCCTTCCTTTCCCTCTCAACAACACTATTTTCCTACATTTATTTTTTTTTACTTTTCCTCCATTCCTTTCTTCTCCTACTCTTCCCTTCTTCCTTCCCTCCCTCCCTCGATACAGCTACTTCCGCTCCCTACTTACAGCTCACTTCCTCTCAATTTCCTCCCTAAGTAAATTTCCCCTTGCTATTTACTACTTACCTACCTACCTACCCATCACCCAATGCTGATCTACTTACTTACTGCATTCCTACTGGTACTTATCCCTACCCTGTCTACTAACATATCTACTTATCCCTACCTTGTCTACTCACATATCTACTTCCCCACCTACCTTTCCTCTATTTCTACTTATATTTTCTTCATCTACATACCTTACTATATAATTATACCCAACAAACCAACCATTCAACCAAACAACTAATCCCTAACTTCTTTTTTTTAACCTACCAATCATCAAATCAACCTTCATTCCAACTATAAAAACTAACCATTTTACCTGTACCATTCAACCTTTATACCTCTCCCTTCTTATACCTACCAACCTACCTCCCTCCACCTATAGCACTAATCTACCTTATACCCCTCCCTCCCCATACCAACCTACCTACCTCCACCTACAGTACTAATCTACCTTATACCTCTCCCTCCCTACACCTACCTACCTCGTCCTAGCACTAATCTACCTTATACCCCTCCCTTCCTATACCTACCTACCTACCTCGTCCTAACTCTTAATCTTCCTAGCCTTCCCTTTAATGAACATCCACTCTACTCTGCCCCACTACTATCTTCCACCAACGACAGGCCCCATCATCACTCACCCAGTCTACTGTACTTAGCCTTTATTTATAGGCGGCTGGAAATAACATAATCTTCCTCGTATCATTCCATCACTTCCATTTCCACTATTATTATATACCTGCAGTTTTTATCTTTTTTTTTTTACTTTTTTTTTATTTCATTTTGACACTAGTTCATGAAGGACATTTTAATTTCTATTTTATATATACAGTACAGTGCAGTAATCATTCATCTATCCCAATGTCTTTTTATTTATGTTTTTATATTTTTATATTTTTTCAACTTGATGAATACGTAGACCGAATTCTTCATTATAATTATTCTTGGCAACAATTTTTAGTAAGTGTGTTTGTTGCGTTTCAAGACAGTTTATACACCAACATTTACACACCACAACAAAGTATTGATCAGCAACTTGTATAAAATATCACTGTAATAAAATAATGAGAAACATGTAGAAGGAGTTGGTGGTGCATCTTCACAATTAAATAAAAATCACTATATAGTCTGCTGTTACGTCATACACTATTAAGGGGGTAATTCACTTTTGTTACATTGGAGTGCATTGATTTCTCCAAAGTATGCCAGGAAACAGGACCAGATGAACAAATATAATGGTGTTTGTTCTGTTGCTTGGAATAGTTTGGAGGATTCAGTCGCTCCAGAATAAACAAACACAAAACTTCCCCTCTTATTGCTTTACCGATTTACCGATGAAACTCTATGTGTACTGTACAACTCTATCAGTACTGTACAACTCTATCTGTACTGTACTACAACTTCGAGCCATCCAGCCTTCATGCCTAAACTGTTAAGTAAAGGTGTGGTGTTGAGCCGCTGCCTCTTAGAATATATGCAAGAAAGTTCATGCATAAAATATTCTCGAGGTAATTGGTTTGGGGTCACCTCTTGCCACATTATTTTACAAGCGAGTTGAAGCTTACACACACTGGTCTGAAAACGTAACGTGTGATGCTGGAGAGTTTATCTAATCACATATATACACACAAGAGAGTAAAGGACCAGAGGATGACGAGGATGACTTGTACCATCATCACTCTAAAATTCTAAATACACTCGTGAATCGTGATACGTAATCCCTGACCAGACGAACGGCAGGAGGCACCACACACACACACACACACACACACACACACACACACACACACACACACACACACACACACACACACACACACACACATACCCTGCATTCGAACTCAGACTCTATAGGTGTACAGGGTGAGGAAATGAGTCATACCAGGCGACTCGAAACTTTCTGCTCCTCACACTCTGGTCAGAAATTATGTATCACGAGTGTACTATCAGAGACAAAAAACAAAACTTGTGTCGTCGTCGTCGTTGTCTTGTCCAATGATTTAATATTTACTTGTGACATATAATGAAAACACCACCACAGTAATAATGGTCTTGCCCAGAATGTTTAGCTCTCTATTATCATATTGTCACCACATTTCACGACACGGGTTTTGTCTTTGATAGTACACATGCACACTACAAGGAGCCATCGTACCAGCCATCGTACCAGCCATCGTAATCATCGACCGGTGCGTTACTCTTCTTCTATACTATATCAACAGCATTATACACTCGAAGCTCCCAGGAGTTTAACAGCACTGTCTAGCCTAATTATAATCAGCATCAAAACAAAAATCTTTACAAAGAGAATACCATATCTCAACACCATCTATCTATCCATCTATCTATCTATCTATCCATCTATCTATCTATCTTTTGCATCGGTACTATTTTAGTTTGGCTCGTAACTCGTGACTCAAAATTCTACGGCTACTTACTGTTTTGAAGGTTTACATACACATGAAGATTTTACGAGATTATTAGAATATAAGCAACTTAAGCCATCGTTACTAAAACAATACCATGAGTTAACGTTATGGAGCTAAGGTGTTAGTTAATAAATATGTTGTAAAGGAACTGGAGTGATATCGATACTGTTAATTCATCCAAATTATCATATATATATATATATATTTTTTTTTTTTTTTTTTTTTTGCTATTTACCATGAAAACAGATACCTACCTTCCTACCTATTCGTACACTGAGGTCATGTGTTTTCTATATAGGCATGATTCGAGGAGAAATAAACAATAACTCTCAATAACCCTTAATTGAGGGGAAATTTTGTGTTGGTAATTCTGGAGCAACTGAATCCTATAAAACTATTCCAAGCAACAGAACACCATTACTTTGGCTATTCTGGTCCTGTTTCCTGGCATACTTTGGAGGAATCAAGGCACTCCAAAGTTCTAAAAAAAAAAAAGAATTACCCCCTTAAATTGTAGAGGGAATAGCGAGGATGTAAACAATGTATCAGTGACCCATTTCCTACCCATGTACACTGACCTATATCTTTATGTATACAGTGACGAGAGACTCACCCACTTCCACCCATTAATTTCCTCGTTATTCTATTAAATGCATCCCACAACTAACCATACATTTTATCCATCTTAGTAAGAATCGTTCAAGCTAACATATTCAACCAACCCATAAGTATCTCACAGTAAACAATCAACTAAACAACGAGTAATCTATATATAGTAACCAGGAAACCCATCTTAGTAAAATCGACGACCGACCAAAAAAAAAAAAAAAAAAAAAAAAAAAAAAAACATACTAACCAGAATTAAAAAAAAAAACAGTAACATACATTCCTAGCAACTCATTACCAAGTTCTTTCTGTTGTTGTCTTTGTTTTCGTGGTAAGTGATCGTCGAGGCTTGACGTATCTATGAGCAGCGCAAATATGATTATACTGCAGCGACTTGCCTTTGAAAACGTAACGCCGAGGAAATTGGAGATAAACGAGTCCTTCAACTATTGCCACCGAAACACCACCTATTAATACATGGAACGTGTTTGTTTGGTGCATGAGATGGTCTGGAGGAATAAGAAGCCTCCAATTTTCATACACAATCATAGGGTCTTTAAGTAAGATGGGTTAGATGGGCTTCGTAATGATCATAGTCTCTTGTGTGTATACGAACGAACTGGTGATCCGTAAAAGTCTCTCCTTTAAGGGACCCTGCATGTGTCGTAGTCAGTAAATTGGAGGTAAACGAGTCCTTCAAATATTACCACGATACACCACCACCTATAAGGAAGGAGCTTTGTTGTTTCGTGGCCTGGTTATTGGTGTGATCAGAATTCTCCATATTTTATACACGTTCACAGGGTCTTTAATTAAACAATGCAACTGTTTGGAGGAATTCAATCAGCAACCCCACTTTAGGAAGACCCTCTAGATTATTCTCAAACGCTCCCTTACTTTTTTTTTTCTTTATTCATTACTTTTTTTTTTTCCTTTCTGTCCTTCCTTCCTTCCTTCCTTCTCCACTGTCAGTTCTTTTTTGTTTTGTTCAGTCACTCACTCACACATTCCTACCTACAGTACTTATACATGATTATTCTTACTGAATTAATAATACCGTTTGTACTTACCATCCAGTTGTAATGTCAGTAGTAGTAGTAGTAGTAGTAGTAATAGTAGTGATGGTTAGTAGTCGCAGTAGTAATAATAGTAGTGATGGTAGTAGTAGCAGTAGTGATAGTAGTAATGGTAGTAGTCGCAGTACCGTAGAATTAAATACGAGTGTGCATGAGTGGTAGTAGACGATGTTATAGTAATTTGCGTTTATGACACGATACCCCTCTATCTTTCCCTCTCTCTGTATCTCTTTCTCTCTCACTTTTCTCTTTTTTCTTTTTTTTTAACTGGGATGGACAGATGATGGTGGTGGCAGATGGGTTTCGATCTTGTGATAACTTTCTCTGTCTTTCTATTGATGAGGGTCGTGGTCGTTATCGTCGTCGGGGGTAAATGGGGGAGTTGATAAATTTCGCTCCATGCAGACTTTTCTTACTGTCTTACTTTTTCTCTTTTTGTCTGTTTCTGTCTGTCTTTCTGTCTGTCTGTCTGTCTCACGAAAAGAACTCAGGAATCTATCTTCCTTCTTACACACACACACACGCACACACACACACTAACTAACTAACTCACTGACTCTCTCTCTCTCCTCTTTCTTACACATACACATACACACACTATCTAATTAACTAATTCTCCTCTTTCTTACACATACACACACATACACACACTAACTAACTAACTCTACTCTTTCTTACACATACACATACACACACTAACTAACTAACTAACTAACTCACTCTCTCTCTCTCTCATTTTACTTACACATACACATATACACACTAACTAACTAACTCACTGGCTCTCTCTCTCTCATCTTACTTACACATACACATACACACACTAACTAACTAACTCACTCACTCTCTCTCTCTCTCTCTCTCTCTCTCTGTCCTACATGAATACAGACGGTGGTAGGAGAGTGAGATGAACTTGGTAGTACAGTACGGCTCTTGTCTCCTCTCTACTATATATTCACACAAGTTGAGTTGGGGTCGACAAATTTGGAGAGTAAAAGCCCCTTCCCCCCTTTCTCTCTCTCTCTCTCTCTCTCTGTTTTCTCTCTCACACACTTTCTCTCTGTTACTCACACTCTCTCACTTTTTCTCACACACAACACACACACTCTCTCTCTGTTACTCACACTCTCTCACTTTTTTTCTCTCACACACTCACTCTTTCTCTCTGTTACTCACACGCTCTTTCTCTCTGTTACTCACACACTCTCTCACTTTTTCCCTCTCTCTCACATACACACACTCTTTCTCTCTATTACTCACACACTCTCTCACTTTATTAACTGTCTCTGTGGCCGGATAAGCACGAACACAATTACTACGGTAGGGGCGAGGTGGGTATGGGCGTGCGGCGCGGGCTGGTGTGTTAGCGGATAGCAGGCGTCTGAAGCAGCAGGTTGGGACCCACCACCACCACCTGCTGCTGCTGCTGCTGACGGCCTGGGCGCGCGCAACAGGTAGCTCCCTCCTCCTCCTCCTCCTCCTCACCCGTTCCATCCTGTCTCTCTCCTTCTTCTCCTCCTCCTCCTTCTCCCACCCCTCACTGCTTCTCTTCTCCTTCTTATACCGTCCCTCATCCGTCCTCTCTCATCCTTCCCTGCTTCTCTCATACTTCGTTCGTAAACTCTATTTAAATCAATTGGTACAAGACCCAAACCTAGATAAAAATATCCTCGACTTTGTTTTAACAACAGACCTTGATTTAATGGGTTCATGTGAAGTTGGTGAGTCTCTTGTAAACAGTGATCACAGAATAATAAGATGTAACATAAACTGTAACACTAAAATATGCGAAAATAATCAGTTAGTACCTAATTATAAAAAAGCATATTTTGATAATATTAGAAAAGAACTAAACGAAATAATCTGGACGGAATTGCTAAAAAATGAAGACGTCGATACGATGTGTAATATATTTACAGAAAAACTCCTGTTAATTAAAAAGAAACATGTACCGAGAATAAAGAAACGAACTAACAACCGCAAATCAGTTTGGATGACGAATGAAATTCAGCGCATTATTAATAATCAGAGAAAGGCATATAAAATATATAAACGTACCAATTCACGCATAGACTATAATAAATATGTAGATACAAAACGTAAGAGTGAAAGAAAAATCATATATCAAATTAACCTCGTTTGAGTCTGAAAAATTATTGTGTGTGAACTTGTTGCGTTTCAGACGAGATAAACACAGATGGCCTTATGGACAGTCACTCATACAAGCAAATACCCCCCCCCCCAGGCAAGACATATTTTAATTCATGTGATATCGGTTCTGGTAACATTGTATCCCAACTCCTGCTTCGTTTCATGTACTGTACCGTTAGTTCCAAGTGAGTCGAGCAGATCAACTTCATCCCTCAAGTACCATCACTGATGCCACAAACACTATTGCCACAACCCATGTCACATGTATTAGAAGGTGACTGGCTGGCCTGGGGGGTCCTAATATGTATGAGTGACTGTACTTCCTTTGTATTATCTGTCCTAACTCATGCATCCCTCCCTGCCTCTCTCCTCCTTTCTCCCCCATCCCTCCCTGCCTCTCTCTTCCTTCTCCCATCCCTCTCTGCCTCTCTCATTCATTCTACTCCCATTCTTCCTTGCCTCTCTCCTCCTTCCTCCCCCATCCCTCCCTGCCTCTCTCATTCTTCTCCCATCCTTCCTTGCCTCTCTCATCTTTCTCTAATCCTTATGAACCTTATCATATTATTATTATTATTATTATTATTATTATTATAAGTGTGGTGGTTATTTTGTCTTGAAATCTGATATAGCGTTCCTTTGTGTTCTTCGTTAATGAGTAACTATATGACCTGGGAAAAGCCCCTCTCTCTCTCTCTCTCTCTCTCTCTCTCCTTTACACATTTTTGCTTCTCTACCCTTTCATTCTTCCTCCCTATACCCTTCTCTCCATTACTGTAGGAGGTTATCTCTATGTCTCCTCTTCTCCATTCAGTCTTCTTTCCTTCACCACTTCCTCTTCTTTCCCTTCTAATTGGCATCTCTCTCATATTGGTGTTCTTCCTTCCTTTCCCCCCTCCCTCCTTCCTTCCTTTCCTCCCTCCTTCCTTTCTTCTTTCCTTTCCTCCCTCCCTCCTTCCTTCCTTCCTTCCTTCCTTCCTTCCTTCCTTCCTCCCTCCCTCCCTCCCTCCCTCCTTCCTCCCTCCCTCCTTCCTTCCTTCCTTCCTTCCTCCTCTCTCTCTCTCTCTCTCTCTCTCTCCAGCTCTTTCTTACGTTTTCCATTATCTGCTCTCCACTCTTTGCTCCTTCCTCACTTACCTTCCTTCATCCCCACATCCCTTACTTCTCCAAACTTAATGTCTCTCTTCCTCTTCTTTCCTGTCTTCTCCACCTCCCTTTCTTCCCTGACTCAACACCCTCGTTCCTTTCTCGTGAATCTCCCTCTTCTCCCTCCCTCCCACTCCTCTCCCATTTTGGCCCTCAAGATATTTTCCTTCCTTCCCTCATTCACTGTCCCATTCATTTCACTTTTGTTCACCACTCTCTCTCTCTCTCTCTCTCTCTCTCTCTCTCTCTCTCTCTCTCTCTCTCTCTCTCTCTCTCTCTCTCTCTCTCTCAAGAAAGACAAGTTACATTTATTCATATCTAAAACTATTCTTTGGTTTGGTTTTGCTTTTATTTATTTTTTTATACAGGGAAAAACTGCGATGCGAGGAGAGAGCAAACATTTCTCTTTTCAAATCGCCAAAAAAATAAATTGTCCGTGTGGTTTTCCTGTGACGTTTTTTTTTTATATCATCTGGCGTTATTTCCAGCCTATCGTCAGTCACACGCATGGATTTATGAGATGAGAGGAAATATTTTAAGGACTCCACCCAGTAAACAATGATACAAAACTTATCTCACATTCATACACAACCTGAGGTATTATTAAGGCATATAATTATAGTTTGTTGTTTTATGATATACTTTAGTCTGTTAAAAGTAAGATAATCGCTTCACTGATGTAATATCTAGCATTTACACGTCACTAGTGTATCGCTCAAAAAAAAAAAAAAAACTGGTTACAATCCCCCTCCCCCCCCCCAAAAAAAAAAATATATAAAAATAATAATAATAATAATTGTCAAAAATTAATACCTGTTGTTTAATTAACCCTAAGTGTACCAATCTACCATTCCTCTTTACTCTACATTCCTATACTTCAATCTCCAAAATTACCGACATACAATTTCCCTAACCCTAAATCTACCTTTCCTCTTTACTCTACATTCCTATACCTGAATCTCCAAAATTACCGACATATAACGTGTGGTTAGAATGCATGTGGCTGGTTGGTTGGTTGGTTGGTTGGTTGGTGAGGGTCGACCATTGTATGTACCTTCAACAAATTTGTGGAGATGTGGCTGCAACGTGACCCTTCAAGTCGAGGGAAAGATGGATTTGGGTACCCGAGTCAGCTGGGACCAAATAACCAATTCCAAACTTGAAATATCTGGCCAGTCCAATATTTATACATATAGATCTCTTTCTTATGTTTGGACAAAAATACCCATGCTGTTTATCAATTATTATCATTATTATTATCACTATTATTATTATTATTATTATTATTATTATTACTATTATTATCATTATTACTATTATTATTACTATTATTATTATTATTATTACTATTATTATTATTATTATTATTATTATTATTATTATTATTATACATTTTTATCGATCATGATTGTTTTGACTACACACGTTGTATACACCTTTGAAGAACTGTATAACGCAGACTAAAATTCACTATCCTTTACTATTCCAAGCAACAGGAGGATACCATAATTTTGTTTCATGTGTCTAGTTTCCTGACATATTATGAGAAATCACGTCACTCCACTGTACCACAAAACATGAGTACCTACAACGCTTCGTATCCACAACCCACAATCAATAAGAGGTGGTGGTCATTTCTAACTACAGCAGTGCTACACATCAACAACAAAGTCACAATCATATATGTGTTCCAAGTACGACACTCCACTTTACTCATCAACAAAGCTACACATCTACAACAAAGACACAATTATGTATGTATTCCAAGTACGACACTCCACTTTACTCATCAACAAAGCCACACATCAACAACAAAGTCACAATCATATATGTGTTCCAAGTACGACACTCCACTTTAATCATTTCTCCCACCATATCTGAGAAGTCCTCATGTCAAGCATTTCCGATTTGAAAGGTTCGACTGTATCCTACATGATTTTGAAGTACTGTATTATATATATGATTTTGAAGTACTGTATTATACTGTATATGATCAAGGTTTTCAGGTATAAGACAGTACAATAAAATTAATGCATATATTCGTGAATATTTGGGTGTATATATCGAATGTATAATCTGGAGCAACTGATTCCTCCAAACTATTCCAAGCAACAGGACACCATTAATATTGGTTCATCTGGTCTTGTTTCCTGGCCTATTTTTTGAGGAATCCCAGTACTCCCCTGCACCATAAAGTATTCTATCCCCTTAAGAGCCCTGTGATCGTGTTTGAAAATTGGAGGCTTCTGATTTCTCCTGACCATGCCACGAAACAAGCTCCTTTCATATAAGTGGTGTTTCGTAGCAATGTTTGAAGGACTCATTTAACTCCAATTTTCTTACTACATCACAGGGTCGGTCCTTCACGATATAACTCATCCCGAATCCAGTAGCAATTACCTAATGTTCCCGTTCCAGGAAACTGTTGTCGGTATTACTGTGTTCAGGCGACACTCGACCATCACCACTCTGGCGTCACGTGTCTAAAGCTCTCCATCCATCCATCCGTCTAGACAAGATTTAAGGGGGTCACTCTGGAGCAACTTAATCCTCCCAACTATTCCATGCAACAGAACACCATTATGTTCGTTCCTCTGGTTTTGTTTCCTGGCATACGTTGGAGGAATCAAGGCACTCCAATGTAACAAAAGTATACTCTCCCTTTCATACACTTTTGGTAAACTGGAGAGCCTTGAGTCCTCCAATGTATGTCAGGAAAACAGGACCATAGTGTTATGTCCCTCCAATTCCCGCACCCCTCCCCCCCCCTAAACCTGTCCCCTACTCCCCCCCCCCCCCTTAATTAAGCCTAGAAGTCGTTTTGTTTACATTCACAAAGGAATACAAAGGACATTCAAACAGCAACAAACCTACTGGTCCTTACGAGGCTGCATGCTTGATTTTGCTAACCTACAGGAGTGAAGGAAAGTATAGCAAAATGAATACAGCTGCTGGTGCAAATAGTCCTATAATAAAACATAGGCCTACACGTTGTTTGGTTTACATACATACATACATACATATATACATAATAAAACATAGGCCTATATACACGTTGTTTGGTTTACATACATACATACATACATATACGAAAACTACACGCATTTTTCGCCGTCACGGATTTAGAACCTCTTTATTTTCAGAGTTAGTGATGGACGGCTGGTGCAAAAGTTTTTCAGGCAGCAACGTACTGGCTGACTCAACCAAAAAAAAAAAAAAAAAAAAAAAAATGTATGTAAAAGTTTCTGGTCACATTTTGTGTGAAACAATATGGTACGACGAACGAAATATGGAGTTGTGTATATATTTTGGGTTATTCCTGTACCGGCAGCATCCGAAACACACACACACACACACACAGGCGCACACACACACACAGGGGCACACACACACACAGGCGCACACACACACACACACACACAGGCGCACACATACACATACACACACACACACACACACACACACACACACACACACACACACACACACATTCTCTCTCTCTCAATATAAAAAATAAGTACAATAATATATTACAACATAATCCAACACAATAACAAATTTACACCCTTGTAGTCATTTCGCACACACACACACACACACACACATACACACACACACACATTCTCTCTCTCTTTCTTTCTCTCTTTCTTTCTTTCTCTCTCTCTCTCTCTCTCTCTCTCTCTCTCTCTCTCTCTCTCTCTCTCTCTCTCTCTCTCTCTCTCTCTCTCTCTCTCTCTCTCAATATAAAAAATAAGTACAAAAAATAATACAACACAATTCAACACAATAATAAATGTACACCTCGTTTTCCTGACCTCTGTTGCTCTCAGTTGTATCTGATTAAATATTAACTTTCGCTGCTCGACAACGTAATTAATAATAGCATCCTCAAACAATGTTCAGACTAAGAGCACAAACACTAGTAGCTGCATGTTATCAGGGTATTTAAAAGTTTACTAGATTATAATAATATAAATCCATCCATCCATCCATCCAAACAGAGTAGACATTAAATATCATTACTGTTTTACCTTCTCTCTCTCTCTCTCTCTCTCTCTCTCTCTCTCTCTCTCTCTCTCTCTCTCTCTCTCTCTCTCTCTCTTTCTCTCTCTCTCGCACACACACACACACACAAAATAAACAAGTACAGAATTTATAATAAAAACAAACAATAGCACCCACATAATTACGAACGAGAAAACAAAGGTGAAGACGAACCGAGTTTCAAACATATTGAGTTGACAGGAAAACAACAACAAATACAACAAAAACAACAACAACGACAACAAAAGTACCCACATCGTTCATGGTATCGTCGTCTCTGTTCCCTACCTCCCCCCCCCCCCCTCACCCACACACACACACACCCCTATCCTTGAGGAAGAGTCTATATATAAACATTAAATAGATCCGGTGGCAACAGATGGCTGGTTGGGGAGTGATAAATTCTTGTGTGGGATGCAACACCAGGTTCGTGGCAATATTAGACTCCTCCCGTCGTATACCCTACCTTGTCCTGACCTCCCCCTGCCCTGCCCTTCCTTTACAATGTCTAGTCCTGCCCTCATGATCTACCTTAACTTGCCCTGCTCTATCCTACTCTGCCCCATCTTGCCCTTCCTTACAATGTCCTGCCCTGCCCTGCTCTGCCCTAAACTGCCCTGCTCTGCCCTTCCTTACTATACCTGCCCTGCCCTGCTCTACCCTAAATTGCAACTTGAGATGGCAATCAGCTGCTGAACACCACACTGGAGAACAGTATTCCAACAGAGGCAAAACAAAGGAGTTGTAACACCGAAGTAACAATGAGTGATCTCCCAACACACACCAAGCTTTACTACACATTATACACAACTACTGATTCACTCAAACTATAGGCTATGACAGAAAACAAACCGACCACCACAAACTCCAGTACATACATATATGATACTATCAATAGTGGAATATATAGTTACCTTACAATGAAAGGAGGACTACGTAGGCTCCAAACAAAACAACAAACAAACAAACAAACGACCAAAACAATCTCCCTCAACCTACAACAAGCAAACAAAGAGACAAACAAAGTCTATCCCTCAACCTACAAACTACAAACAAACTAACAAACAAACCCTTTAACCAACAACCAGAGCTTCATGGTGGCAATAATTTGAGCCCTGCCAGAGTTCTAATTTCCTGAATGGTCTCGCACGCAGTATGTTGCAAGCATTTTATTGCAAACAAGTAATTCCAAGCACTGACCCCTCCCTCAACCATGCATGCAAACAGACAGGCAGAGGGGATGGGGATGGAGATGGGGTGGGATGGGGATGAGGATGGGGATGGAGATGGGGATGGGATGGGGATGGAGGGGGATGGGAGGGGAGGGGATGGGATGGGGATGGGGATGGAGTGGAGGGGATGGGGATGGGAATAGGATGGGATGGGATGGAGGTCACTTACTTCCCTATTATTATTATCATCATTAGATTTTATAAAGGGATTATTATTATTATTATTATTATTATTATTATTATTATTATTATTATTATTATTATGATGGTGTCCTGTTGCTTGGAATAGTTAGGAGGAATCGAGTGCTACACATTTCCCCAACACTATACAATATTATAATATCATCCGCTTAGGCTAATTCCATCATCACAGCTTTACGCATTTTTCATTTGACAACACATGTTTCTTGACAAGGGGTAATGGTCTATGAAATTACTGCCACCACTGAGTTGGATTGTTACAGCTGGAGTCAAAAGTTCATTGCCAGTCCTCGTATTGTGTTCATTTCCACTATATATTATTTTATACTCTAAAATAGGCCTATATATTATTTAAAATCAATCTACAGTATTAATATCAATTTTATAACCTAAAACATTAATTTTATAACTTACAGTATTTATAACCAATATTATTTATAAGTAATATTATTTATAACCCACGGTATTTATAACCTACAACAGTATTTATAACTTACAACAGTATTTATAACTTACAACAGTATTTATAACCTACAACAGTATTTATAACATACAACAGTATTTATAACACACAGTACAATATTTATAACACACAGTACAGTATTTATAACACAGTACAGTATTTATAACACAGTACAGTATTTATATAACATACAGTATTTAATCTTACTAATAATATATAGAAAGTTCAGTCTTAATTCATTTCCACCTTCCATAAAGTTAAGTATTGAAAAAAAAATATATATGCAATGTTCATTATCCTCTCTACTTGTATTTTAAAACCAATATTTTTCATAAGCTACACAGTATATAAAATTTCCCCCAATTTCAACATGAGAATTTCCCTTTTTACCTCAATACTGTAATTCCCTGTGATACTCTTGAACATTTGACTTTTTTCTTGCCTTTTTTTTTTTTTGGTATGTTAGAAATTTCCCTGTTTACCCTTGAACAATCTTGATATAAATTTATTATTCCGTGTGGACTTTCAAAATTGCCTATATCAAAATTCCCTTCACCTGGCAACACTCTTTGACACTATTTTACGACTGAGTGAGTGTGTGTGTGTTCATTAATTAAGGTACAGACATACATTGGAGTGCCTTGAGTCCTCCAAAGTATGCCAGGAAACAGCTGGACCAGAAGAGCAAGAAGAATAATGGTGTTCTTTCTGTTGCTGGGAATAGTTTGGAGGATTCAGTTGCTCCAGATTTACCAACACAAAATTTTCTTCCTTCCTTTAATTAATACTCCCGATTATAATTATTTACAACCAATGGAAATTAATCAACTAATAATAAACTTTTGAGCTGTGATGATAAACCTGCATCATCTAATTTGAATAATATGGTACAGCAGCAGATTCAGAGGTATGGGGCACGAACTATTGATCTCGATTGTGCAGCAATAATAATAATAATAATAATAATAATAATAATAATAATAATAATAATAATAATAATAATAACAATAATAATAATAATAACAATCATAATAATAACAATCATAATAATAATAATCATAATAATAATAATAATAATAATAATAATAATAATAATCATAATAATAACAATCATAATAATAATAATAATAACAATCATAATAATAACAATCATAATAATAATAATAATAACAATAACAACAATACTAATAATAAGAAAATACGAAAAAAATTAACTACTAAATCTCAAAATAGTTAAAATAATACAAAGTTACAGGACTTAAGGAGATTACCAGTACAACTTCTATTACATAAATACCTTGTAGTGTAATGCGATTAGACCATAGCGTCGAGTAAGCACGTGTTATTATTATTATTATTATTATTATTATTATTATTATTAGGGGAAGGTGTACGATACGATACTTAGAGTTTATTATTATTATTATTATTATTATTATTATTATTATTATTATTATTATTATTCAAAGGAAGGATTATGGTACTTAGCCCTTATTATTATTATTATTTTTCAAGGGAAGGATTATGGTACTTAGCGCTTATTATTATTATTATTATTATTATTAAGGGAAGGATTACGGTCTATACTTTGCGCATTGTATAACTTTATCGGTGTACGGAAATGATTTATTGCGAATTCATATATTGCATACAGTACTAGGCTAAACAAGATAAAGTAAAAAGAACCAAATATAATAATAAAAATAATTGTCTCGTGAGATTAATAGTCAAGACATGCCATGATTATCGTCCGTAATTTTGGGGCGGTCTTTCAATTTCCTTCATATCTCGCTCAACATCCCTTATACATCCTTATCATACAACAAATATGTCTCTCAGATATCTTATGCAACCTTACCTTGGGTCAAAATGGCTGATCTCGAGCGGATGCACCGGGAATAACACGATATAAAACACCACACACGGAGATAAGGATAGTAGACAAAAAGATGGCGGTCACGCGGTGGGGGTACTCACTGCAGCGCAGCTGTGGTCACGTCAGTGACGTCACTCATGTGACGCCCGTGAGGGAGGGAATAGGGAGTGTTGACAGACTCTTAAAATTTATTATTATTATTAAAATTTATTATTATTATTATTATTATTATTA
This sequence comes from Petrolisthes manimaculis, assembly GCA_034508575.1. NCBI lineage: Eukaryota > Metazoa > Arthropoda > Malacostraca > Decapoda > Porcellanidae > Petrolisthes > Petrolisthes manimaculis. The sequence goes on along the minus strand of JAWZYT010001861.1, from coordinate 4,034 downwards.
TTATTATTATTATTATTATTATTATTTTTATGTATACTTTTTTGTGTATATTTAAATTACCCATACTGTATCATACCCATTTATATATTCTTGTGTATTTTTATTGAGCTTTGCATTCGTTGCCTTGGGTGAGGACTCCTTTGCATCAAAAAGAATCCTACAAACATAACATTGGTGACCTTCCTGACATGACCAGTTTGAAAAAAAGTTTATATTCCACACCCCCAGGCTCCTAGGGGGGTGGGGTGGGGTGGGGTGAAGGGTGGAGAGGGGGGGGAGAGGGAGGGGGAGAATACGAGTGGGTGTTGTGTGTGTGTGGGGGGCGGGGATGTGAAAAGGAGAGGGATGAATGAATGAAAATGGAGAGGGAGAGAAGGGGATAGAAGAGGGAGGAAACGAAAGGAAAAGGAAAGAGAAGGAAAGGAAAATGAAAGAGAAGGAAAGGAAAAGGGAGAGAAGGGGATAGGTGAGGGAGGAATGTGAAAAAAAAGGAGAGAGAGAGAGAAAAAAAAAAAAAAGATGACAAGCTAAAAAAAAAAAAAAAAAAAAAAAAGTGGGAGGCAGTATATGGGTAAGAATAAAGACAAAAATCCGTGTCATTGAGGGTGATATTTGCTGCTGCTGCTGGTGGTGCTGTAAATAATGTAAACCTCAATCCCTTACTATCAACGGGACGGACCTATATAGCTTGTTTGTTGACTTGGGGTATCTATATACAAGCCTTTTTAGAGTGTAACCATTCTGACGTCGAATCCCCGAGGCTAATCCTTCATGAATTCGTAATGAGGCAGGTATGGTCGAGTATCGTGAGTCCAGGAATTATTATACAGATAGGAAGGTGTGTGTGTGTGTGTGTGTGTGTGTGTGTGTGTGTGTGTGTGTGTGTGTGTGTGTGTGTGTTTGTATGTATGTATGTATGTATGTATGTATGTATGTATGATCATCAGAGAACATGTTTCAGATATTCTGGATAGACTTGCGAATCATATTATTAAATGAACTATAATTGGGAATATAGTAAACATTGTTACTGTTTTCTTCAGTAAATATGATCACACTATATCTGAAATGTTATGAAAAATGTGACATACTGGATATAAACCAATATATATAGAGACATATTAATCCTAGTTAGGCAGACGACCAATGGAAAGTAAAGAGATAAAAATGGAAGGTATAATTTGAGGATGACAGGTTGTGCAGCCCCCACGTCCCTAGAGACACAGACAGGGGGGGAAGGCCATGAGGGAAGGGGAGGGGAGTATGAGTGGAGGTGAGAGGAGCATGAGGGAAGGGAAGGGGAGCATGAGGGAAGGGAAAGGGAGCATGAAGGGAGGTGTGGGGAGCATGGGAGAGTGAGGGGAGGGGAGGGGAGGGGAGCTTGGAAAAAGAGAGATGGGAGTGTTAGGTGAAGGGAGGGGAAGGAACAGATCACTCTTAGAGAACATCACACCACTTTGGCCAGAACTATGTATAATAACCCACATGATAAGACGTTTTAAAGTTTATATTATCGAAGTAGACTTAAGAATAATGATGCGTGATATTAAATGTACAACATACATTTATGGAATATATTGGTCGAATGTGTATTAAGGATATGTGTAAATAGAATGACACGACGACTATACAGAATATTCTCTCTCTCTCTCTCTCTCGTGTTTATTATTTGGAGGGTTCATAGAGCTCCAGTAAGGGCCCTCAAATATTTTAAAACTACGGGTGTGAGAGCTAACTAACTAAATAACTAACTAATGACAGGTGAAGGTAAACATAACTGCTCAAAATGTAATGTAAATGTAATGTATCTTTCACCTTTCCTTAATTATGTCGTCATTCTATTATTATTTCCTTCCCTTTCCATATTTATCTTGCTCTCTTACTATTATTATTATTATTATTATTATTATTATTATTATTATTATCCCTCCACGTTCCTCCTTTTCTCTCACTTCGAATTACCTCGCCCCTTACTTTGACCTCTATGTATGTATGTATGTATGTATGTATGTATTCTCTTTATCTATCTATGTTTTATCTATTCAGTTTATCTATCTATGTTTTATCTATTCTGTTTATCTATCTATGTTTTATCTATTCAGTTTATCTATCTATGTTTATCTCTTCTGTTTATCTATCTATGTTTTATCTCATCTGTTTATCTATCTATGTTTTATCTCTTCAGTTTATCTATCTATGTTTTATTTATTCAGTTTATCTATTTATGTTTTATCTATTCAGTTTATCTATCTATGTTTTATCTATTCTGTTTATCTATCTATATTTTATCTATTCTCTTTATCTATCTATGTTTTATCTCATCAGTTTATCTATCTATGTATGTATGTATTCAGTTTATCTATCTATGTTTTATCTCTTCAGTTTATCTATCTATGTTTTATCTATTCAGTTTATCTATCTATGTTTTATCTATTCAGTTTATCTATCTATGTTTTATCTATTCAGTTTATCTATCTATGTATGTATGTATTCAGTTTATCTATCTATGTTTTATCTCTTCTGTTTATCTATCTATGTTTTATCTATCTATGTTTTATCTATTGTTTATCTATCAATATTTCATCAATTTTTGGGGTGGATGCAGTTACTTTTATATATTCTTAAACTTTGGAATGGTTTTCTTGTTTTGTAAGAGCCAATATAGGATACATCTTATTGGTCTCCAGAATGTGTTTACCAGACTCTATATTGTCATTGCACACACACGCCTTCACATTTGTTATCTATCTATCTATCTATCTATCTTTCTTTCTATCTATCTATCTATCTATCTATCCATCTATCTATCTATCTATCTATCTTTCTACCTATCTTTCTATCTATCTATCTTTCTATCTATCTATCTCTTCTTCCCTCGTCCTTTTATGTTCCAACACTGGACATAGGTTTCATCAAGCCCGTTACCGTGGCCCAGGTCAACTGTTAGTCACACACACACACACGTCACGACTTCCGAACTGGTACCCAGCCACAGATAGAGGGAAGTGTTATGGTACAGTAACAGTGAAGGTCTTTTACGACGTTCGGTGGCCTTATAGTTAGTGCCTCAAACTCAAATCGGAAGAGTAAATATTCTTAGGCCCTCACCTGAGAGGAATCGATCTCCCGACCTCTAGGTTACGAGTCCAGAACACTAACCATTCAGCCACCTCATCTATACTTTAACAAACTCGCATCAAATCCTTTATTCTTCAATACTTTTACATGGACTAATGCCAGACGATTAAATAGGCTATATCTCTTATGAAAAATCTTCGTCTGTGTTAAAGTGGTAATTCTTATTTTGTTACATTGGAGTGTCTTGATTCCTCCAAAGTATGCCCGGAAACAAAGCAGGACCAGAAGAGCAATATATAATGGTGTTCTGTAGCTTGGAATAATAATTTGGAGAATTCAGTGTCTCCAGATTTATCAACACAAAACTTCCCCTTAAAAATGAGTAAAAAAAAAAAAAATCCAACACCCACACATGTAACATCTCCCCAGCATCACTGAGGTTTATAAAGTCCCGGTCAATAATCTCTAATCAAACCAGAATGAGATAACACACGTACGTACAGTTGCCAAAAAAGTATTGCGACAACTATTGATACAACATTAAATATATTAATGTCCATAGTTGTTTGTAGGATTATAAGTATGTATTACAGAAGGATATGTATATTTCCTTCTGTTATACATGCTTATAGTCCATATACAAATAGTTGTGGATATTGCTATGGTTAAAGTTCTATCAAGATTTTTCGCAATACCTTTTTTTGGTAACTGTACATAGTGTATAATACTTCACGGCTCAAGAAGGCTCTTTTATATTCACATGTCTGTGTCTGATGTAAAGGACAAATGATATTATTGGCAAATTGGAAAATATACAACAATGTGCAGGGCTCTCTCTCTCACTCTCTCTCTCTCTCTCTCTCTCTCTCTCTCTCTCTCTCTCTCTTCCTCCTTCTTCCCCCCCCCCTCTCTCTCTCTCTCTTCCCCTTCTTCCTCTCTCTCTCTCTCTTTCTCTC
>JAWZYT010001860.1:205000-206600 GCA_034508575.1 Petrolisthes manimaculis | reverse complement strand
ATAATAATAATAATAATAATAATAATAATGATAGTAATAATAATAATAATAATAATAATAATAATAATAATAATAATACTTCACTTCTTTATATGTTTTTTTCAGTACATATACACAGACACATAGTTAATTAAACACATTACTATAAACTTATATAAACTTACTTGACAATAAAATAATTATGAACAACTCTTACCACGTCTTTACCCCACGGAGGTAATTGTAAACTGATTCTATTCTCATAAAAGTATTTATGGTATTACCTTAAAAACTGGGTTGAACATTACCTTAGATGGAGACAAATTTCCTTAAATCCTCAACTACCTCATCATTTTCATATATTTTTAACCCTTGACACACAATAATTTTATGTAATTATAATAGTTTTTTATAGCAATGCATTTTTCTTTTACGAATACCCATGTAATTACGGAAGAATCGATAACTATTACCTTAGATTGTCCAAACTTTACCTTAAATTACCCCAAATTACAGTAATCTAGAGTAATTATCTTAAATAGGATAGCACTGCTATTCCTATAGAGATACGAGTCTAATTATTGAAGTAAATGGTTTCATCCTGTAGGTCCAAGGAAACAGTGTTACCATTAGAATTCATTAGTAATCCTGTTGTCTCGAGAACTTTGGAGTAAACTAGTTACTCCTAAAATTCAAATACATTCAATTTTCTTTCCGTTTTATGATATTTTGAAATACGTGTGTGTGTGTGTGTGTGTGTCTGTGTGTGTGTGTGTGTGATGAGGCCCCCTTAAGGGTGAACAGTTGAAATATTACTGTAAATAGAAATTAACTATAAAATATATATTATTATTATATAACTTAACTTAACTTAACTTAACCTAACTTAACCTAACCCAATATAACCCAATATAACCCAACCCAACCTAACCTAACCTAACCCAATATAACCAAACCCAACCAAACCAAACCCAACCTAACCTAACCAAATCTAACTCAACCCAATCCAACCCAACCCAACCCAATCTAACTCAACCCAACCCAACCTAACCTAACCAAATCTAACTCAACCCAACCCAACCCAACCCAACCCAATCTAACTCAACCCAACCCAACCTAACCCAACCCAATCTAACTCAACCCAACCCAATCTAACCCAACCCAACCCAATCTAACTCAACCCAACCCAACCCAACCCAACCCAATCTAACTCAACCCAACCCAACCCAACCTAACCCAATCTAACCCAACCCAACCCAACCCAACCCAACCAAACCCAACCTAACCTAACCCAATCTAACTCAACCCAACCCAACCCAACCTAACCCAATCTAACTCAACCCAACCCAACCCAACCCAACCTAACCTAACCCAACCCAACCTAACCTAACCCAACCCAACCCAACCTAACCTAACCTAACCCAAAACCAACCCAACCTATCCCAACCCAACCCAACCCAACCTAACCTAACCTAACCCAACCCAACCTAACCTAACGTAACCTAACCTAACCTAACCCAACCTAACCCAACCTAACCTAACCTAACCCAACCTAACCTAACCTAACCTAACCCAACCTAACCCAACCTAACCTAACCTAACCTAACCTAACCCAACCTAG
>JAWZYT010001860.1:55000-202500 GCA_034508575.1 Petrolisthes manimaculis | reverse complement strand
GCTAGTCTTACTTTCCCTACTGCCTGTCCGGGCGCTTTTGGCCGATTTTTCCAAAATCGCTCTATTCCACTTACTCTGTACGTCTAATCTACGATACTGAACAACTTAAATTTGGTCTTGTTAGCACCATCAACTCTTCCTCTTTCCAATAAAACCAACCCCAGCTCTCTACAACTCTCCGTTGCCGAGAAATTAAGTGAGGAATGAAGGGTACTTTCTCGTGTGAGCGCGGCCGTGTTCGCTTAGGTGGCGTGGCTGTGACGACAACTGAACGTGGCCCGCGCGGGTGGCAGTCAGTGTTGTAAGTAAGCATGGCGCAACACAGAATCGGACACGCACGAGAAATCTAATCCACATCCATCCATGTTTACAGTCAGTAACACACTGACTGACGATGGTGATTTGTAGGGATGCTGGTGAAGTATAGCCAAGTAAAAAAAAACCCGCCAAATTGGGCTCGTAAATGCCGACATTGGCAATAGCGGTGCTTCATCCCGCCCGGTCACCACATGCCAGGGGTGTAAGACACGACCCGGCCGCTTCCTGGCTCCGTCTATGACCGCGGTCCGGACGTTAAGGGTTAATGAAGAAATGGGACACTTTGGTCATATTTTACATTTTTTTGTCAAAAATATAATATATAAAGTGAAATTTCTCATCTTAGGAAATAGATAAATAGATACATGTAAAAACCAAAAGATAGACAATAGAATTATTTATTAGATGCTATCAACAAATTATCGATAGATAGATAAATAGATGAGTAAAAAACAAGAAAAGTAAGACACTTTTGTCATATTTTACTATTTTTAGTAAAAAATATATTATATAAAGTGAAATTTCTCATCTTAGGAATAAGATAAATAGATACATGTATAAACCAAACGATAGACAATAAAATTATCTATTAGATGCCATCAACAAATTGTAGATAAATAGATAAATAGACGAGTAATTAACAAGAAAATTAAGACACTTTTGTCATATTTTACTATTTTTAGTTAAAAATATATTATATAAAGTGAAATTTCTCATCTTAGGAAATAGATAAATAGATACATGTATATACCAAAAGATAGACATTAAATTATCTATTAGATGCCATCAACAAATTGTCGATAGATAGATAAATAGACGAGTAATTAACGAAAAAATGGGACACTTTGGTCATATTTTACTATTTTTAGTCAAAAATATATTATATAAAGTGACATTTCTCATCTTATGAAATAGATAAATTGATACATGTATATACGAAAAGATAGACAATAAAATTATCTATTAGATGCCATCAACAAATTGTCGATAGATAGATAAATAGACGAGTAATTAACAAAAAATTGGGACACTTTGGTCATATTTTACTATTTCTAGTCAAATATATATTATATAAAGTGAAATTTCTCATCTTAAGAAATAGATAAATTGATACATGTATATACAAAAAGATAGACAATAAAATTATCTATTAGATGCCATCAACAAATTGTCGATAGATAGATAAATAGATGAGTAATAAATGAAATAATTAAGACACTTTTGTCATATTTTACAATTTTTAGTCAAAAATATAATATATAAAGTGAAATTTCTCATCTTAGGAATAAGATAAATAGATACATGTATAAACCATACGATAGACAATAAAATTATCTATTAGATGCCATCAACAAATTGTCGATAAATAGATAAATAGATGAGTAATTAACAAGAAAATTAAGACATTTTTGTCATATTTTACTATTTTTAGTTAAAAATATATTATATAAAGTAAAATTTCTCATCTTAGGAAATAGATAAATAGATACATGTATATACCAAAATATAGACAATAAAATTATCTATTAGATGCCATCAACAAATTGTCGATAGATAGATAAATAGACGAGTAATTAACGAAAAAAGTGGGACACTTTGGTCATATTTTACAATTTTTAGTCAAAAATATATTATATAAAGTGAAATTTCTCATCCTAGGAAATAGATAAATATATATATGTATATACCAAAAGATAGACAATAGAATTATCTATTAGATGCCATCAACAAATTGTAGATAAATAGATAAATAGACGAGTAATTAACAAGAAAATTAAGACACTTTTGTCATATTTTACTATTTTTAGTTAAAAATATATTATATAAAGTGAAATTTCTCATCTTAGGAAATAGATAAATAGATACATGTATAAACCAAAAGATAGACAATAGAATTATCTATTAGATGCCATCAACAAATTGTCGATAGATAGATAAATAGACGAGTAATTAACAAAAAATTGGGACACTTTGGTCATATTTTACTATTTCTAGTCAAAAATATATTATATAAAGTGAAATTTCTCATCTTAAGAAATAGATAAATTGATACATGTATATACGAAAAGATAGACAATAAAATTATCTATTAGGTGCCATCAACAAATTGTTGATAGATAGATAAATAGCCGAGTAATAAATGAATAAATAAAGACACTTTGGTCATATTTTACAATTTTGTCAAAAATATATTATATAAAGTGACATTTCTCATCTTATGAAATAGATAAATTGATACATGTATATACAAAAAGATAGACAATAAAATTATCTATTAGATGCCATCAACAAATTGTCGATAGATAGATAAATTAATGAGTAATAAATGAAATAATTAAGACACTTTTGTCATATTTTACAATTTTTAGTCAAAAATATAATATATAAAGTGAAATTTCTCATCTTAGGAATAAGATAAATAGATACATGTATAAACCATACGATAGACAATAAAATTATCTATTAGGTGCCATCAACAAATTGTCGATAAATAGATAAATAGATGAGTAATTAACAAGAAAATTAAGACATTTTTGTCATATTTTACTATTTTTAGTTAAAAATATATTATATAAAATGAAATTTCTCATCTTAGGAAATAGATAAATAGATACATGTATATACCAAAATATAGACAATAAAAGTATCTATTAGATGCCATCAACAAATTGTCGATAGATAGATAAATAGACGAGTAATTAACGAAAAAAGTGGGACACTTTGGTCATATTTTACAATTTTTAGTCAAAAATATATTATATAAAGTGAAATTTCTCATCTTAGGAAATAGATAAATAGATACATGTATAAACCAAAAGATAGACAATAAAAGTATCTATTAGATGCCATCAACAAATTGTCGATAGATAGATAAATAGACGAGTAATTAACGAAAAAAGTGGGACACTTTGGTCATATTTTACTATTTTTAGTCAAAAATATATTATATAAAGTGACATTTCTCATCTTAGAAAATAGATAAATAGATACATGTATATACCAAAATATAGACAATAAAATTATCTATTAGATGCCATCAACAAATTGTCGATAGATAGATAAATAGACGAGTAATTAACAAGAAAATTAAGACACTTTTGTCATATTTTACTATTTTTAGTAAAAAATATATTATATAAAGGAAAATTTCTCCTCTTAAAAAATAAATAAATAGATATATGTATATACCAAAAGATAGATGATAAAATTATCTAATAGATGCCATCAACAAATTGTTGATAGATTGATAAATAGACGAGTAATTAATGAAGAAATGGGACACTTTGGTCATATTTTACATTTTTTTTGTGAAAAATATAATATATTAAGTGATTTTTCTCATCTTAGGAAATAGATAAATAGATACATGTAAAAAACAAAAAATAGACAATACAATTATCTATTAGATGCCATCAACATAGTGTCGATAGATAGATGAATAGATGAGTAATAAACAAGAAAAAACACTTTTGTCATATTTTACAATTTTTAGTAAAAAATATATTATATAAAGTGAAATTTCTCGTCTTAGGAATAAGATACATGTATAAACCAAACTATAGACAATAAAATTATCTATTAGATGCCATCACCAAATTGTCAATAGATAGATAAATAGACGAGTAATTAACGAAAAAAGTGGGACACTTTGGTCATATTTTACTATTTTTAGTCAAAAATATATTATATAAAGTGAAATTTCTCATCTTATGAAATAGATAAATTGATACATGTATATACGAAAAGATAGACAATAAAATTATCTATTAGATGCCATCAACAAATTGTCGATAGATAGATAAATAGATGAGTAATAAATGAAATAATTAAGACACTTTTGTCATATTTTACAATTTTTAGTCAAAAATATAATATATAAAGTGAAATTTCTCATCTTAGGAATAAGATAAATAGAAACATGTATAATCCAAACGATAGACAATAAAATTATCTATTAGATGCCATCAACAAGTTGTTGATAGATAGATAAATAGACGAGTAATTAATGAAGAAATGGGACACTTTGGTCATATTTTACATTTTTTTGTCAAAAATATAATATATAAAGTGAAATTTCTCATCTTAGGAAATAGATAAACAGATACATGTAAAAACCAAAAAATAGACAATAGAATTATCTATTAGATGCCATCAACAAATTGTCGATAGATAGATAAATAGATGAGTAATAAACAAGAAAAGTAAGACACTTTTGTCATATTTTACAATTTTTAGTAAAAAATATATTATATAAAGTGAAATTTCTCATCTTAGGAATAAGATAAATAGATACATGTATAAACCAAACGATAGACAATAAAATTATCTATTAGATGCCAACAACAAATTGTAGATAAATAGATAAATAGACGAGTAATTAATAAGAAAATTAAGACACTTTTGTCATATTTTACTATTTTTAGTTAAAAATATATTATATAAAGTGGAATTTCTCATCTTAGGAAATAGATAAATATATATATGTATATACCAAAAGATAGACAATAGAATTATCTATTAGATGCCATCAACAAACTTTCAATAGATAGATAAATAGAAGAGTAATTAACAAGAAAATTAAGACACTTTTGTCATATTTTACTATTTTTAGTCAAAAATATATTATATAAAGTGAAATTTCTCCTCTTAAAAAATAGATAAATAGATACATGTATATACCAAAAGATAGATGATAAAATTATCTAATAGATGCCATCAACAAATTGTCGATAGATAGATAAATAGACGAGTACTTAACCCCTCCGCGACGGGAAAACTATGGATAGCCATTTTGTCAGTCCGGGGCTAGTCTTACTTTCCCTACTGTGTGGCCGGGCGCTTTTGGCCGATTTTTCCAAAATCGCTCTATTCCACTTACTCTGTACGTCTAAACTACGATACTGAACAACTTAAATTTGGTCTTGTTAGCACCATCAACTCTTCCTCTTTCCAATAAAACCAACCCCAGCTCTCTACGACTCTCCGTTGCCGAGAAAGTAAGTGAGGAATGAAGGGTACTTTTTCGTGTGAGCGCGGCCGTGTTCGCTTAGGTGGCGTGGCTGTGACGACAACTGAACGTGGCCCGCGCGGGTGGCAGTCAGTGTTGTAAGTAAGCATGGCGCAACACAGAATCGGACACGCACGAGAAATCTAATCCACATCCATCCATGTTTACAGTCAGTAACACACTGACTGACGATGGTGATTTGTAGGGATGCTGGTGAAGTATAGCCAAGTAAAAAAAAACCCGCCAAATTGGGCTCGTAAATGCCGACATTGGCAATAGCGGTGCTTCATCCCGCCCGGTCACCACATGCCAGGGGTGTAAGACACGACCCGGCCGCTTCCTGGCTCCGTCTATGACCGCGGTCCGGACGTTAAGGGTTAATGAAGAAATGGGACACTTTGGTCATATTTTACATTTTTTTGTCAAAAATATAATATATAAAGTGAAATTTCTCATCTTAGGAAATAGATAAATAGATACATGTAAAAACCAAAAGATAGACAATAGAATTATTTATTAGATGCTATCAACAAATTATCGATAGATAGATAAATAGATGAGTAAAAAACAAGAAAAGTAAGACACTTTTGTCATATTTTACAATTTTTAGTAAAAAATATATTATATAAAGTGAAATTTCTCATCTTAGGAATAATATAAATAGATACATGTATAAACCAAACGATAGACAATAAAATTATCTATTAGATGCCATCAACAAATTGAAGATAAATAAATAAATAGACGAGTAATTAACAAGAAAATTAAGACATTTTTGTCATATTTTACTATTTTTAGTTAAAAATATATTATATAAAGTGAAATTTCTCATCTTAGGAAATAGATAAATAGATACATGTATATACCAAAATATAGAAATTAAAATTATCTATTAGATGCCATCAACAAATTGTCGATAGATGGATAAATAGACGAGTAATTAACGAAAAAAGTGGGACACTTTGGTCCTATTTTACTATTTTTAGTCAAAAATATATTATATAAAGTGGAATTTCTCATCTTAGGAAATAGATAAATATATATATGTATATACCAAAAGATAGACAATAGAATTATCTATTAGATGAAATCAACAAACTTTCAATAGATAGATAAATAGACGAGTAATTAACAAGAAAATTAAGACACTTTTGTCATATTTTACTATTTTTAGTCAAAAATATATTATATAAAGTGAAATTTCTCCTCTTAAAAAATAGATAAATAGATACATGTATATACCAAAAGATAGACGATAAAATTATCTAATAGATGCCATCAACAAATTGTTGATAGATAGATAAATAGACGAGTAATTAATGAAGAAATGGGACACTTTGGTCATATTTTACATTTTTTTGTCAAAAATATAATATATTAAGTGAAATTTCTCATCTTAGGAAATAGATAAATAGATACATGTAACATACAAAAGATAGACAATAGAATTATCTATTAGATGCCATCAACAAATTGTCGATAGATAGATAAATAGATGAGTAATAAACAAGAAAAGTAAGACACTTTCGTCATATTTTACAATTTTTAGTAAAAAATATATTATATAAAGTGAAATTTCTCATCGTAGGAATAAGATAAATAGATACATGTATATACCAAACGATAGACAATAAAATTATCTATTATATGCCATCAACAAATTGTAGATAAATAGATAAATAGACGAGTTATTAACAAGAAAATTAAGACTCTTTTGTCATATTTTACTATTTTTAGTTAAAAATATATTATATAAAGTGAAATTTCTCATCTTAGGAAATAGATAATTAGATACATGTATAAACCAAAAGATAGACAATAAAATTATCTATTAGATGCCATCAACAAATTGTCGATTGATAGATAAATAGACGAGTAATAAACAAGAAAAGTAAGACACTTTTGTCATATTTTACAATTTTTAGTAAAAAATATATTATATAAAGTGAAATTTCTCATCTTAGGAATAAGATAAATAGATACATGTATAAACTAAACGATAGACAATAGAATTATCTATTAAATGCCATCATCAAAGTGTTGATAGATAGACAAATAGATGAGTAATAAACAAGAAAATTAAGACACTTTTGTCATATTTTTCATTTTTTAGTCAAAAAATATATTATATAAAGTGAAGTTTCTCATCTTAGGAAATATATAAAAAGATACATGTATATACCAAAAGATAGACAATAAAATTATCTAATAAATGCGATCAACAAATTGTCGATAGATAGATAAATAGATGAGTAATAAATGAAATAATTAGGACACTTTTATCATATTTTACAATTTTTTTGTAAAAAATATAATATATAAAGTGAAATTTCTCATTTTAAGGCCTGTCTACACGAGCGGGGCTGATCGGCGGGTAGCGCGGTCGACGGGCAAATTCTACCGATCATGCCCGTGAATGTTGTCCACACGGCAGAGTAGATGAAAACGGACCTGCCGCTGCCCGATGTTGCTGCCAGTAGGTGGTTGAGTGCGGTACGATAAACATGGTGCTTAGTATTGCTGAGAAGAAGAAAATGCTCTGTAGTATAATAATTGCTGTGTGTATAAAGAAGAAGAGAATATGGTGCAAAGAATGGCAAAATAGAAGAAATACTTTGGCAAGCCATACCAATATACTTAAAGAGCTACAAGACTATGAACTAGATTTTAAAAATTATATGAGAATGAGTGTAAGCACATTCTATACACTCCTGGCAAAGGTAGAGCCCTGCATTAAAAAGCAAGACACGCACATGAGACACAGCATAGGAGCAGAAGCTCGACTGGAGGCAACTCTAAGATATTTAGCAACTGGGAATGCGTATTCGGCACTGCAGTACAGTACACGAATATCAAAACAAAGCTTATCCCGCATAATCCCAGAAACGTGCCACGCCATATACGAGGTGCTAAAGGATGATTACTTGTGGGTATATATATATATACAGTGCTTGTTTTGTACTAATACTTTAATACTGTGATGCTAATACTATTAATCGAGTTAGGGGTTTGGGTGAGGATGCCTACAGTAACCTACATAAACAGTTATCCACGTATACAATCTCCCGTTAATTGCCACATTCTAGTCTTCTTCTTTCAACTTATAGTAAGAGTATTATGGGAGATGGAATATCTTGTGCACAGGCGTTATTATCCTTCATATCCTTCATGAAACTTAATCAAATTATGGACTGAAGCAGGGTTTTGTGCAAATGGACTCTACCCCTCAAACACTGCTCATGACCCACTCTTCCTTCACGCTAGGTGTGCTTCTATCAAAACTGAAATTTTGTCAGACTACTCGTATGAGGGGATATTTTATGAGTGACTGAACCAGTCATCATAGGTGGTATTAAAGGTAAGTAGGTCAGCTTGATGTAATTTAATGAACTGTAGATTAGGCTAAGCATGAGTTGAGGCAGTAGTTTGAGCAAACTAGCTTACCCCCAACACCACTCCACAACCCCATACCTGACGTCAGGTGTACTACACTCGCGGTAGATGTGTAGATAGTCATTGAAAATGTTTCAAACTGTTAACACGTAGGTGTATTTCTTCAGTTAACACCCCTGATAAGGTATATCTGTATATTGCTAGATATGTTGTGACTATCTGTTTAATAGTGTAGTATTACTGGAACCAATATTACGCGAGAACAGGAGTTGACTTATACCAATGGCAAAGTAGAAACAAATTTATTATGTAGTATACACCCCAAAATATATTTATATAGTGTTTATTACAAAATGTTGAATGTTGTTTATATAAAACATTGAAATTATTAACTCCCTCAAAATAAACAACATTACTTACAGTCGTGGTTAATAATTTCCTTACAAACAGGGGTGACTTAAGTAAATATCTGGTGGGTTTTCTCTAGCGGTGAGCTTTATATAATTAATATAAATGAGTTAGGAAGTACCTTGCACTGTAATTCCCAGTAAACAGTCATACACGCATCAAAATAATAACTCCAAAAAAGTACATAAAGTACAAAAAAGTTCCATAAGCAAGGATTTTGACGATAAAGCTGTATCAACTTATTCGTCAATGGTTTAGACCAGCAGATGCTAGGTGGCTCACTGTACGAGTCTTGGGTAGACATCACAAGATATTAATGTTAACTGTGCTACAACCAACTAATAAGTGCGAGGTAAGTCGAATATGTATATAAGAAAAAATAGACAATAAAATTATCTATTAGATGCCAGCAACAAATTGTTGATAGATAAATAGATGAGTAATAAAAAAGAAAATAAGACATTTTTGTCATATTTTACAATTTTTAGTAAAAAATATATTATATAAAGTGAAATTTTTCATCTTATTAAATAGATAAATTGATTTGAGGTTTGAGGTTGATTTGAGGTTGAACCCACAACCTCACCTAAAAATAAAAAATAAAAAATTATATAAATGAAAGAATGAATGAATGAATGAATGATCATTTTTTTATTCACATGCTTTTTTTCTCGACTATATAATTTTTAATAGTTACAGTGACACACATGTATGGTAACACTGGTAACCAATATGGTAACACTGCTAATGTGGATTTGAACAGAGAAGTATCAGCCAAGGTTTGTTTATATTATAATTTTCATTTATAATTAATGTTTATGTGTATTTACAAGTCTATATAATAACATAACATAATTACTAATATCTGTTTATAATAATAATAACATAATAGTACCATAAATAACTGTTATTATATATTGATATTGTAATTAATTATTATTATGTGCATAGAACACTGTTTTGAAACAAATAGTGGGTATTTATTTAAACTAACACCGTTTTGAAACAAATAATGGGTATCTATTTAAACTAACACTGTTTTGAAACAAATAATGGGTATTCATTTAAACTAACACTGTTTTGAAACAAATAATGGGTATTTATTTTAACTAACACCGTTTTGAAACAAATAATGGGTATCTATTTAAACTAACACTGTTTTGAAACAAATAATGGGTATTTATTTAAACTAACACCGTTTTGAAACAAATAATGGGTATCTATTTAAACTAACACTGTTTTGAAACAAATAATGGGTATCTATTTAAACTAACACCATTCTGAAACAAATAATTGGTTTTTATTTAAACTAACACTGTTTTGAAACAAGGTGCTGCTTGTTGACATAAGTTTTCTGTATGTATCTTTTCTATTGTTGGTGTGTTTGTATGTGTGTACGGGTACAGTACAGTATTACAGTACAGTATTACAGTACAGAATTACAGTACGGTAGGCCTATAGTATTTTATAATCTACCAGTACGGTATGAAATTATGGTATGATAATTCTTGTTAAGTACAAATACCAAAATATGTTACTTTTTGGTGACTTTTCCGTACCCTTTCCATACTTTATTTAAATTGGAATATACATACATAGAATAAATGTGCTGAATTGTACCGAAAAAGTGCTAAATTGTAGCAGTACAGTACAGTACAGTATGGTACTGTAAGGTACATTACAGTATGGTACGTGTAAAGTGTACTATATTGTACTACAGCTAACACAAAAGAAATCGTCACACCAGTTGAAATCCGTAACCACGGATAATTTACTAACCTTATAATATTATTTAGGATGCTTGAAACAAATGTTTTTTATGTCATGAAGCCTGTCCCCCTATTCCTGCACCCCCCAGTCACCCTCCAAGCCTGTCCCCCTATTCCTGCACCCCCCAGTCACCCTCCAAGCCTGTCCCCTTCTCCCACACCCCCTTAACCTATTGAGTCTAGTTTTAAAAGGTTTGAACATCACAGTTGTCAAAGCTCTGCTAGTTTATTAATCCTGCAATTTGATGAGGACACAACTTCTGACCCCCAGTGTACATAAGGCCATCTGTGCTTATCTGGTTGGTACCACAATGAATTCAGTGGTATTGTGGTTGGGTGAAGGTAACTAATTATTGACCCCAACCCTGCAAGGTGTGGTCAGTTACTAATGATTTTATTGTTTACAGGTTACTTGAGTGTGTTGAGCAGCTTGGTCCACTACTATTGGTACCATGATCCTGACCAGATGTGAAAATAATGCTTGTGTTAGTTAATGTTTAAACAAACCGGTGGAAGTGGTGGAATATTAGTGGTGCTAAGAAAGTTATCAAGAATGTAGGGGAGATCAAGTGATTGAGATCTGCCATGTGTCTTCAGATTAAAACCCAACACAAATCTTCTCATTGTTAAGGTGAGGATTACATGCTGTTATACCATTGCTAGTAACTGTGGTGGTCTATATGTTATTGTTGAAATACTTGCATCAAAGTAATCTATGTCAATGTCTACATGAAACATTGTAATGGCAGAAACCAAAAATTGCACTGGTTTAAGATTTTACAGTGTAACATTGACCTTTTTAGAATATACAGTTGCCAAAAAAGGTACTGCGACACCTATTGATACAACTTTAAATATATTAATGTCCATAGTTGTTTGTAGGGATTATAAGTATGTATTACAGAAGGATATGTATATTTCCTTCTGTTATACATGCTTATAGTCCATATACAAATAGTTGTGGATATTACTAGGGTTAAAGTTCTATCAAGATTTGTCGCAATACCTTTTTTGGCAACTGTACACCAGTGTAATACCATATTTTGTTGAAATAGGGTCAAATTTAACTGCCCTTTTTGAAATGTCTACCAGTTATGCACTATATGACAAGGTAATGGAATTTTCAGGTTAGTTAACAGGTTGTTGGAGCCTCACTGGAGCATCACTACGAGGAACCCTCCAGTGAGTGTTAAAAACATTGTCAGGTCGGTTTATAGGGGTGCGGGAGTAGGGGACACACACACACACACACACACACAAACGTAAACAGACACACACACGTACACACACACACACACGTACACACACACACACACACACGTACACATGTACACACACACACGTACACACACACACACACACACACGTACGCATGTACACACACACACGTACACATGTACACACACACACGTACACACACACACACATACATACACACACACACACACACACACACACACACACACACACATACATACACACATACATACACATATACACATACACACACATGTACACACACACACACACACACACGTACACACACACACACACGTACACACACACACACACACACACACACACACACACGTACAGACATACACATACACACGTACACACACACGTACACACACACATACATACAGACACACACACATACACACACACATACGTACAGACACACACACGTACACACACACACACGTACAGACACACATACGTACAGACACACAAACGTACACACACACACACACACACACATATGGAAACACACACGTACACACACGTACACACACACACATACAGATACACACACGTACACACATACACATACAGACACACACACGTACACCTGATATTGTCCTAAGATGAAGTTCGTTCCGTAGTGGGACCAGGGCCATGTGAAGCGCCGCCCTCATGTAGTGGGTGTAAAGTGTTGCAGTATGCTGTTACCTTCCGTAGTGGTGTGGTAGTGCGGTAGTGATGGTTTGTCTGGTATGTTTCTTAAAAATTGGTCTAAATTCTTTTTAAAATGTTCTAGTGTTGTATTTTGTTTTCTTATATTCTTGGGTAGTTTGTTGTATAATTTCGGCCCTTGTATTGCAATAGAGCTTTCTTTCAATGTTTGAATTCTTCTCCATGTGCCTGTGATGGTTGGTACTATACATAATAACCCTCTCCATCCACTGTTGCCAGTTGTAATGGCGTTAGGAGGCTATAAGTTGGGGACCAGTCCATTAATTATTTTCCAGATATATATGACTATGTATCTCTCTCTTCTTCTCTCTAGTGAGTATAAGTTCAAGTATTTTAATCTTTGCCAGTAATTCATGTTGTTTAGGCCTGCAATTCTGTTCGTGTATGTCCTCTGAACGGCTTCCAGTTTTCTTATATCTCCGATTCTCGTAGGACTCCACAGTTGGCAGCAGTATTCCAGCATTGGTAGAACTAACGACTTGTAGAGGGTGATCATTGCTCTAGTTTCTCTTGTTCTAAATGTACGTAGAATCCATCCTATTGTTTGTCTAGTTCTGGTTACAGTGCTGTCTATTTGTTGGTTGAAGGTGGCGTTGTCACTTAATATTATACCTAGATCGCGTACTTGGTTTGTTTGGGCGATGATTGCTTCATTTGGTGTTTCGTAGATGCTTATAAGGTGTTGGAATTTTGGATGTCTGTAGCTCAGTAGTTCGAACTTTGTGCTGTTGAATTCCATGTTGTTATTGTTTGTCCATTGGTATATCTTTGCTAGATCACTTTGCATCAATCCTTTATCTTCTTCATATTTTATACTTTTCAGCAGTCTGGTGTCATCTGCAAACGATGTAGCTTTGCAGTAGTTCATATTTTTGTCTATGTCACTTATATAGATAAGGAATAACAGTGGACCTAGTACCGATCCCTGTGCCACGCCACTTTTCACTTCTGTTATTTCTGATTCTACTCCTTTAACCACCACTGTCTGAGTTCTGATGAAAAAAAAACGTATCCACTCGATCAGTTTACCGCCAGTTTCAATGTGACTCAGTTTATCTATAAGTATTGAATGGTCTACTTTGTCAAACGCTTTTGCGAAGTCTAGGTATATTACATCTACACCAGTTTCATTTTCGAGATAGTTGAGTATGTCCATTCGGTGTTGTAATAGTTGGTACAAACATGACCTCCCTTGTCTGAATCCATGTTGTCCTGGGTTAAATAGCATATTTTCCTCTAGAAATGTAATTATTTTCTTCACGATGATTTTTTCATACACTTTTATGACATGCGATGTTAAAGCAACTGGTCTATAATTTTTCCTTAAGGTTCGGTCTCCTCCTTTGTATATCGGTGTTATTGCACCATGTTTCAGTTTGGTTGGTATTTCTCCTGTGTCCATGGATGTTCGCCATAACTTGTATAATGGTATAGAGAGGCTTCGTGCACATTGCTTTAATAATAGGGCTGGGATTTTGTCTGGTCCTGCTGCAGCCTCCTTGTTGATTGTTGCTATGTTGTGTTCTATATCTATTTCGTTAAATTCGATGTCATTTATCTCATTACCTCGTGTGTTTTGCTGTGTGTTTGTATGTCTCGTATGGTTTTGTCGAGGTTCACTGAAGGCTGAAACGTATTGTTCGTTCAGTGCTTCAGAAATTCCTCTAGGATCTGTGATTAGTCTTCCGTTTTTGTTGATGGGTCCGATGTTAGTGTGTACTGTTGCCTTGGATCTGGCATAGGAATAAAAATATTTGGGGTTTTCACTGATCGCATCTATGGCGCGTTTTTCTCCTGTTTGTTGTTCGTCTATGAACGATTTTGATCATTTATTTTCGATGATGGCAATCTTGTGTCGGATTTTTTCACGGTTTGGTGATTTTGTTGTCCTTAATTGTTTGGTTAGTCTGCTCCTTTTTTTCATCAGAATTTTTGGTTCTCGTGGAATTCCCCTGCGTTGTGGCTTCTTCCTTTTCGGTGTATGAGGGGCGCAGATTTCGAATAACTTTGAATGAATAGTCTCAAACATTTCGGTGCAGGTCATATTGTCCAGTTCTTGGTTCCAGTTGATGTTGGTTATTTCTTCGTTGATGTTGTTCCAGTCAGTGTTTTTATTAAAAAAGGTGATAGAGGCCAATGATTCTAGGTTTAGTGGTTTATCTATAGTTTCTTCTTCCTATATATTTGTTTCTATTATCACTAGTCTGTGATCAGATAATATAGTATCTTCTACACTTACTTTATTTATAACTTCTGGATTGTTGATAAATATTTATTAGGTCTATAATATTTTTTCCTCTAGTGGGTTCCTTCACCATCTGTTCTATCATAAATTCGTTTGCTAGATTAATTAGTGTGGCAGAGTGTAGTCTATCAGTGGCGGTTCCTCCATGGATGTTCTGAGTATTCCACTGAATAATCGGTAAATTTAGGTCTCCATTTACTAAAGTTGTTGGTTCCGGTGTTCCTAGTTTATTTTTTGTTTCAGTTAATATGTTAGTGAATTGTAATAAACTTTGTGCTGAACACCCTGGTGGTCGGTAGACTGTAGCTACAAGCATATTCAGATGTGCTATGTGGAGTATGATATATTCAGTTTCACCGTCAGATCCTGTACACAACATTCTGGTTTGAGTCGACCAGTCATTTCTCACATATACTATCACTCCGCCTTTTTTCTTTCCTGGTAATCTGTCTCCTCTAAAGTGTTGAAACTTGGTCATTTTTATTTCTCCATTTTGTATTTCTTTTCTTAAGTGTGATTCGGTGCAACATATTAAAACTGAGTTGTACGTTTCAGCTAGTTCTTCTATCATAGCTATCTTGTAACGTTTATTTCTTGTTAATTAATATATCCTCTATGTTACAGCACACTATTGTTTTCTGCTTTATGTTGATGTCTGGTTCTTTTGGTGTAACAGTCTCGTGGTGATCGATATGGTACATGTGGTGGCTGTGTGTCGTAATTAATTTTTTGAGTTAGTTTCTGTCTCCTCTGTGCATCTCATGGTACGTCTTATGATTAAATTCTTGGCTGCAATAAATGCTGGACACTCCCTGTCGAACACGGAATGGTATGTATCTGCCCTGGATGTTTTCATGCAGTGATCACATTTCAAATTCCTTTTTTCATTACAGTCTTTTGACAGGTGATCTTTGTTACAATATCCGCAACACGGGTTTGGTTCAGTACATCTGGCGGTTTTGTGACCATACTCCATGCATTTTCCGCATCTTAAAACCCAATAGTGGTCATATGCGATGCACCGAGACATGTGTATATATACACGTCCTCCATTGTTCATAATTGTGTTCCTGATACGAGGAGATGTTCCTATAATAACCGTTTTATATCCTGGGGCCCCAGGCTTCGAGAACAAGACCTTTATTTCGTTCTCTTCATTTATTAGCTGTGTTATGTTAGAGTTTTTCTCTGTTATCGACTGAGTCTTCAATTGTGTTTGGTACATGCGTCACTGCTATTTTGGACCTCAGTTTCCTCTCGTACGAGAGTTCATAGTTGTCGTAATCCTCTGTTTGTTCCAGTGCTCCAATACCTCGATTTTTTGCTTCATTATTAGGAAACACTAGTTTTATGGCATTGTCACTTACCGTTTTCATGGCCACTGTTGGTACGGTTTTTAGTGCATTTATAATATCAACGTTATTCTCTTCTGTTACACTTATTCCATTTTTACTCTTCATATATACAGCTTGTTGGTTGAAATCTGATTTAACATGGTTTGTAGAATATGTGGCTTCGGCGTATGTTTTTTTCTTGTGTTCTATTTTCTCTTTTTCAACTTTCTGGGCAATCTTTTTTACGTCAGCTCTAAGTTCAGTAATAGCAAGTACTAGTTTGTTGTATTGTTTACCGCTTTCGGCCTCACCTGTACCCTGGCGTTCACTATTGTTGTCGGCAGTCTCAGAGTTCAGTAATAGCAAGTACTAGTTTGTTGTATTGTTTACCACTTTCGGCCTCACCTGTACCCTGGCGTTCACTATTGTTGTCGGCAGTCTCAGAGTTCAGTAATAGCAAGTACTAGTTTGTTGTATTGTTTACCGCTATCGGCCTCACCTGTACCCTGGCGTTCACTATTGTTGTCGGCAGTCTCAGAGCTCAAACTACCGGGGTAACCTATGACGTCATCACAACATTGGTCGTCCTTCTCACACTGTGCCTGGATCCATGCTGCCAAAAGTGGATAGTTCCCAGTCTTTGTCTGCTGCCAAAAGTGGATAGTTCCCAGTCTTTGTCTGCTGCCAAAAGTGGATAGTTCCCAGTCTTTGTCTGCTGTCAAAAGTGGATAGTTCCCAGTCTTTGTCTGCTGCCAAAAGTGGATAGTTCCCAGTCTTTGTCTGCATGCAATCCTCACACACGTACTGAATCCTCGATGTGAAGTATTTAATAGCCATGTAATACAACATGTTAGTACATTTCACATGAAAATAACCATAACACAGGTCGCACTTGATAGCAGCTTTTTCAAAATCACCGGTACACTTTCTGCACTGAATTCCTGATTCTGGTGTTGTTAGTTTATTTGGTATAAGTTTTTCCATGTTTGCTTCATACACTACGATGGTTCAAACACAGACTGTTATTCCAAGCAGTAGTTCAAGTCACGATTTAGGTCACTAACGGAGCACACTTGTCAGACGTCCTACCCCAACGGTGGTTGGACACACACACACACACACACACACACACACATGTAGTCATGTACACACACATGCACACACACACACACACACGTATACACACACACACGTAAACATACATACACACATATACACATGTATACAAACACACTCACGAACATGTACACAGGTACACACACACATACACACACGTATACACACACACGTACACATACACACACATACACACACACACGTATACGTACACACACATACGTACACACAAACACACGTACACACACACACACACACACACACGCACACACACACACACAAATACATACACACACATACCTACACACACATGCACGTACACACACACACACGTATACACACACACGCGTACACACACACGTATACATAAACACACACGTACACACACACACACGTACACACACGCACGTACACAAACACACACACGTACACGTACACACACACACACACACACACACTCACACACATGTACACACACACGTTCACACACGTACACACACACATACACACACACATACATACACTCACACACATACATACACACACACACGTACACACACACGTACACACACACGTACACACACACATACACACACACTTACACACACACATACACACACAGACACACGTACACATACATACACACACACATACACACATATACACATGTATACACACACACACACCACACACACACACATGTACAATTGTACACACACACGTACACACACACATACACACACACATACACATATGCACACACACATATACACACGTATATATGGTGTTATTTTCTGAGGTTGATATTTCTATGTGCGTATGAGGTTGTGTGTGTACGTATGGAGTGTATGTATGTTCATGCTTTTTCGCTTACATGGAATTGTTGATAGTTACTGAGATACACAGGGGTTGATATTTCTATGTGCGTATGAGGGTGTGTGTGTATGTATGGAGTGTATTTATTATTGGCAACACTGCTTTTATTATTGGCAACAATTTTTTTATTATTAACGAACATTTTTTTCATATTTTACTATTTTTAGTCAAAAATATCTTATATAAAGTAAAATTTCGAATCTTAAGAAATAGATAAATAGATACATGTATATACCAAAAGATAGACGATAAAATTATCTATTAGATGGCATCAACAAATTGTCGATAGATAGATAAATAGACGAGTAATTAACGAAGAAATGGGACACTTTGGTAATATTTTACAATTTTTAGTCAAAAATATATTATATAAAGTGAAATTTCTCATCTTAGGAAATAGATAAATAGATACATGTATAAACCAAAAGATAAACAATAAAATTATCTATTAGATGCCATCAACAAATTGTCGATAGATAGATAAATACACGAGTAATAAATGAAACAATAAAGACACTTTTGTCATATTTTAAATTTTTTAGTAAAAAAATATATTATATAAAGTGAAATTTCTCATCTTAGGCAATAGATAAATAGATACATATATATACCAAAAGATAGACGATAAATTTATCTATTAGATGCCATCAACAAATTGTCGATAGATAGATAAATAGACGAGTAATTAACGAAAAAGGTGGGACACTTTGGTCATATTTTACAATTTTTAGTCAAAAATATATTATATAAAGTGAAATTTCTCATCTTAGGAAATGGATAAATTGATACATGTATATACGAAAAGATAGACAATAAAATTATCTATTAGATGCCATCAACAAATTTTCCATAGAAAGATAAATAGACGAGTAATAAATGAATAAATAAAGACACTTTGGTCATATTTTACAATTTTTTCAAAAATATATTATATAAAGTGACATTTCTCATCTTATGAAATAGATAAATTGATACATGTATATACGAAAAGATAGACAATAAAATTATCTATTAGATGCCATCAACAAATTGTCGATAGATAGTTAAATAGATAAGTAATAAATGAAATAATTAAGACACTTTTGTCATATTTTACAATTTTTAGTCAAAAATATAATATATAAAGTGAAATTTCTCATCTTAGGAATAATATAAATAGATACATGTATAAACCAAACGATAGACAATAAAATTATCTATTAGATGCCATCAATAAATTGTCGATAGATAGATAAATAGACGAGTAATTAACGAAAAAAGTGGGACACTTTGGTCATATTTTACTATTTTTAGTCAAAAATATATTATATAAATTGGAAATTCTCATCTTAGGAAATAGATAAATATATATATGTATATGCCAAAAGATAGACAATAGAATTATCTATTAGATGCCATCAACAAACTTTCAATAGATAGATAAATAGACGAGTACTAAATGAATAAATTAAGACATTTTTGTCATATTTTACCATTTTTAGTCAAAAATATATTATATAAAGTGAAATATCTCATCTTAGGAAATAGATAAATAGATACATGTATAAACCAAACAATAGACAATAAAATTAACTATTAGATGCCATCAACAAATTGTCGATAAATAGATAAATAGACGAGTAATTAACAAGAAAATTAAGACACTTTTGTCATATTTTACTATTTTTAGTCAAAAATATATTATATAAAGTTAAATTTCTCATCTTAGAAAATAGATAAATAGATACATGTATATACCAAAAGATAGACAATAAAATTATCTATTAGATGCCATCAACAAATTTTCCATAGATAGATAAATAGACGAGTAATAAATGAATAAATAAAGACACTTTGGTCATATTTTACAATTTTGTCAAAAATATATTATATAAAGTGACATTTCTCATCTTATGAAATAGATAAATTGATACATGTATATACAAAAAGATAGACAATAAAATTATCTATTAGATGCCATCAACAAATTGTCGATAAATAGATAAATAGACGAGTAATTAACAAGAAAATTAAGACACTTTTGTCATATTTTACTATTTTTAGTCAAAAATATATTATATAAAGTTAAATTTCTCATCATAAAAAATATATAAATAGATACATGTATATACCAAAAGATAGACGATAAAATTATCTAATAGATGCCATCAACAAATTTTCCATAGATAGATAAATAGACGAGTAATTAATGAAGAAATGGGACACTTTGGTAATATTTTACAATTTTTAGTCAAAAATATATTATATAAAGTGAATATTCTCATCTTAGGAAATAGATAAATAGATACATGTATATACCAAAAGATAGACAATAAAATTATCTATTAGATGCCATCGACAAATTTTCCATAGATAGATAAATAGACGAGTAATAAATGAATAAATAAAGACACTTTGGTCATATTTTACCATTTTTAGTCAAAAATATATAATATAAAGTGAAATATCTCATCTTAGGAAATAGATAAATAGATACATGTATAAACCAAACAATAGACAATAAAATTATCTATTAGATGCCATCAACAAATTGTCGATAAATAGATAAATAGACGAGTAATTAACAAGAAAATTAAGACACTTTTGTCATATTTTACTATTTTTAGTCAAAAATATATTATATAAAGTTAAATTTCTCATCATAAAAAATAGATAAATAGATACATGTATATACCAAAAGATAGACAATAAAATTATCTATTAGATGCCATCAACAAATTTTCCATAGATAGATAAATAGACGAGTAATAAATGAATAAAAAAAGACACTTTGGTCATATTTTACAATTTTGTCAAAAATATATTATATAAAGTGACATTTCTCATCTTATGAAATAGATAAATTGATACATGAATATACAAAAAGATAGACAATAAAATTATCTATTAGATGCCATCAACAAATTGTCGATAAATAGATAAATAGACGAATAATTAACAAGAAAATTAAGACATTTTTGTCATATTTTACTATTTTTATTTAAAAATATATTATATAAAGTGAAATTTCTCATCTTAGGAAATAGATAAATAGATACATGTATATACCAAAAGATAGACAATAAAATTATCTATTAGATGCCATCAACAAATTGTCGATAAATAGATAAATAGACGAGTAATAAATAAAACAATTAAGACATTTTTGTCATATTTTACAATTTTTAGTAAAAAATATAATATATAAAGTGAAATTTCTCATCTTAGGAAATAGATAAATTGATACATGTATATACAAAAAGATAGACAAAAAAATTATCTATTAGATGCCATCAACAAATTTTCCATAGATAGATAAATAGACGAGTAATAAATGAATAAATAAAGACACTTTGGTCATATTATACAATTTTAAAAAAAATATATTATATAAAGTGACATTTCTCATCTTATGAAATAGATAAATTGATACATGTATATACGAAAAATAGACAATAAAATTATCTATTAGATGCCATCAACAAACTGTCGATAGATAGATAAATAGATGAGTAATAAATGAAATAATTAAGACACTTTTGTCATATTTTACAATTTTTAGTAAAAAATATATTATATAAAGTGAAATTTCTCATCATAAAAAATAGATAAATAGATACATGTATATACCAAAAGATAGACAATAAAATTATCTATTAGATGCCATCAACAAATTGTCGATAAATAGATAAATAGACGAGTAATTAACAAGAAAATTGAGACATCTTTGTCATATTTTACTATTTTTAGTTAAAAATATATTATATAAAGTGATATATCTCATCTTAGGAAAAAGATAAATAGATACATGTATATACCAAAAAATAGACAATAAAATTATCTATTAGATGCCATCAACAAATTGTCAATTGATAGATAAATAGACGAGTAATAATTGAAATAGTTAAGACATTTTTGTCATATTTTGCAATTTTTAGTAAAAAATATATTATATAAAGTGAAATTTATCATCTTAGGAAATAGATAAATAGATACATGTATATACCAAACGATAGACAATAAAATTATCTATTAGATGCCATCAACAAATTGTCATTTGATAGATAAATAGACGAGTAATTATTGAAACAGTTAAGACATTTTTGTCATATTTTACAATTTTTAGTAAAAAATATATTATATAAAGTGAAATTTCTCATCTTAGGAAATAGATAAATAGATACATGTATATACGAAAAGATAGACAATAAAATTATCTATTAGATGCCATCAACAAATTGTCGATAGATAGATAAATAGACGAGTAATTAACGAAAAAAGTGGGACACTTTGGTCAAATTTTACAATTTTTAGTCAAAAATATATTATATAAAGTGAAATTTCTCATCTTAGGAAATAGATAAATTGATACATGTATATACGAAAAGATAGACAATAAAATTATCTATTAGATGCCATCAACAAATTGTCGATAGATAGATAAATAGATGAGTAATAAATGAAATAATTAAGACACTTTTGTCATATTTTACAATTTTTTGTCAAAAATATATTATATAAAGTGAAATTTCTCATCTTAGGAAATAGATAAATAGATACATGTATATAGCAAAAGATAGACAATAAAATTATCTATTAGATGCCATCAACAAATTGTCAATTGATAGATAAATAGACGAGTAATAATTAAAACAGTGAAGACATTTTTGTCATATTTTACAATTTTTAGTAAAAAATATATTATATAAAGTGAAATTTCTCATCTTAGGAAATAGATAAATAGATACATGTATATACCAAAAGATAGACAATAAAATTATCTATTAGATGCCATCAACAAATTGTCGATAGATAGATAAATAGACGAGTAATTAACGAAAAAAGTGGGACACTTTGGTCATATTTTACAATTTTTTGTAAAAAATATATTATATAAAGTGAAATTTCTCATCTTAGGAAATAGATAAATTGATACATGTATATACGAAAAGATAGACAATAGAATTATCTATTAGATGCCATCAACAAATTGTCGATAGATAGATAAATAGACGAGTAATTAACGAAAAAAGTGGGACACTTTGGTCAAATTTTACAATTTTTTGTCAAAAATATATTATATAAAGTGAAATTTCTCATCTTAGGAAATAGATAAATAGATACATGTATATACCAAAAGATAGACGATAAAATTATCTATTAAATGCCATCAACAAAGTGTTGATAGATAGACAAATAGATGAGTAATAAACAAGAAAATTAAGACACTTTTGTCATATTTATCTATTTTTAGTCAAAAAATATATTATATAAAGTGAAGTTTCTCATCTTAGGAAATATATAAAAAGATATATGTATATACCAAAAGATAGACAATAAAATTATCTATTAGATGCCATCAACAAATTGTCGATAGATAGAAAATAGACGAGTAATTAACGAAAAAAGTTGGACACTTTGGTCATATTTTACAATTTTTTTGTAAAAAATATATTATATAAAGTGAAATTTCTCATCTTAGTAAATAGATAAATTGATACATGTATATACGAAAAGATAGACAATAAAATTATCTATTAGATGCCATCAACATATTGTCGATAGATAGATAAATAGACGAGTAATTAATGAAGAAATGGGACACTTTGGTCAAATTTTACAATTTTTAGTCAAAAATATATTATATAAAGTGAAATTTCTCATCTTAGGAAATAGATAAATAGATACATGTATATACCAAAAGATAGACAATAAAATTATCTATTAGATGCCATCGACAAATTTTCCATAGATAGATAAATAGACGAGTAATAAATGAATAAATAAAGACACTTTGGTCATATTTTACCATTTTTAGTCAAAAATATATAATATAAAGTGAAATATCTCATCTTAGGAAATAGATAAATAGATACATGTATAAACCAAACAATAGACAATAAAATTATCTATTAGATGCCATCAACAAATTGTCGATAAATAGATAAATAGACGAGTAATTAACAAGAAAATTAAGACACTTTTGTCATATTTTACTATTTTTAGTCAAAAATATATTATATAAAGTTAAATTTCTCATCATAAAAAATAGATAAATAGATACATGTATATACCAAAAGATAGACAATAAAATTATCTATTAGATGCCATCAACAAATTTTCCATAGATAGATAAATAGACGAGTAATAAATGAATAAAAAAAGACACTTTGGTCATATTTTACAATTTTGTCAAAAATATATTATATAAAGTGACATTTCTCATCTTATGAAATAGATAAATTGATACATGAATATACAAAAAGATAGACAATAAAATTATCTATTAGATGCCATCAACAAATTGTCGATAAATAGATAAATAGACGAATAATTAACAAGAAAATTAAGACATTTTTGTCATATTTTACTATTTTTATTTAAAAATATATTATATAAAGTGAAATTTCTCATCTTAGGAAATAGATAAATAGATACATGTATATACCAAAAGATAGACAATAAAATTATCTATTAGATGCCATCAACAAATTGTCGATAAATAGATAAATAGACGAGTAATAAATAAAACAATTAAGACATTTTTGTCATATTTTACAATTTTTAGTAAAAAATATAATATATAAAGTGAAATTTCTCATCTTAGGAAATAGATAAATTGATACATGTATATACAAAAAGATAGACAAAAAAATTATCTATTAGATGCCATCAACAAATTTTCCATAGATAGATAAATAGACGAGTAATAAATGAATAAATAAAGACACTTTGGTCATATTATACAATTTTAAAAAAAATATATTATATAAAGTGACATTTCTCATCTTATGAAATAGATAAATTGATACATGTATATACGAAAAATAGACAATAAAATTATCTATTAGATGCCATCAACAAACTGTCGATAGATAGATAAATAGATGAGTAATAAATGAAATAATTAAGACACTTTTGTCATATTTTACAATTTTTAGTAAAAAATATATTATATAAAGTGAAATTTCTCATCATAAAAAATAGATAAATAGATACATGTATATACCAAAAGATAGACAATAAAATTATCTATTAGATGCCATCAACAAATTGTCGATAAATAGATAAATAGACGAGTAATTAACAAGAAAATTGAGACATCTTTGTCATATTTTACTATTTTTAGTTAAAAATATATTATATAAAGTGATATATCTCATCTTAGGAAAAAGATAAATAGATACATGTATATACCAAAAAATAGACAATAAAATTATCTATTAGATGCCATCAACAAATTGTCAATTGATAGATAAATAGACGAGTAATAATTGAAATAGTTAAGACATTTTTGTCATATTTTGCAATTTTTAGTAAAAAATATATTATATAAAGTGAAATTTATCATCTTAGGAAATAGATAAATAGATACATGTATATACCAAACGATAGACAATAAAATTATCTATTAGATGCCATCAACAAATTGTCATTTGATAGATAAATAGACGAGTAATTATTGAAACAGTTAAGACATTTTTGTCATATTTTACAATTTTTAGTAAAAAATATATTATATAAAGTGAAATTTCTCATCTTAGGAAATAGATAAATAGATACATGTATATACGAAAAGATAGACAATAAAATTATCTATTAGATGCCATCAACAAATTGTCGATAGATAGATAAATAGACGAGTAATTAACGAAAAAAGTGGGACACTTTGGTCAAATTTTACAATTTTTAGTCAAAAATATATTATATAAAGTGAAATTTCTCATCTTAGGAAATAGATAAATTGATACATGTATATACGAAAAGATAGACAATAAAATTATCTATTAGATGCCATCAACAAATTGTCGATAGATAGATAAATAGATGAGTAATAAATGAAATAATTAAGACACTTTTGTCATATTTTACAATTTTTTGTCAAAAATATATTATATAAAGTGAAATTTCTCATCTTAGGAAATAGATAAATAGATACATGTATATAGCAAAAGATAGACAATAAAATTATCTATTAGATGCCATCAACAAATTGTCAATTGATAGATAAATAGACGAGTAATAATTAAAACAGTGAAGACATTTTTGTCATATTTTACAATTTTTAGTAAAAAATATATTATATAAAGTGAAATTTCTCATCTTAGGAAATAGATAAATAGATACATGTATATACCAAAAGATAGACAATAAAATTATCTATTAGATGCCATCAACAAATTGTCGATAGATAGATAAATAGACGAGTAATTAACGAAAAAAGTGGGACACTTTGGTCATATTTTACAATTTTTTGTAAAAAATATATTATATAAAGTGAAATTTCTCATCTTAGGAAATAGATAAATTGATACATGTATATACGAAAAGATAGACAATAGAATTATCTATTAGATGCCATCAACAAATTGTCGATAGATAGATAAATAGACGAGTAATTAACGAAAAAAGTGGGACACTTTGGTCAAATTTTACAATTTTTTGTCAAAAATATATTATATAAAGTGAAATTTCTCATCTTAGGAAATAGATAAATAGATACATGTATATACCAAAAGATAGACGATAAAATTATCTATTAAATGCCATCAACAAAGTGTTGATAGATAGACAAATAGATGAGTAATAAACAAGAAAATTAAGACACTTTTGTCATATTTATCTATTTTTAGTCAAAAAATATATTATATAAAGTGAAGTTTCTCATCTTAGGAAATATATAAAAAGATATATGTATATACCAAAAGATAGACAATAAAATTATCTATTAGATGCCATCAACAAATTGTCGATAGATAGAAAATAGACGAGTAATTAACGAAAAAAGTTGGACACTTTGGTCATATTTTACAATTTTTTTGTAAAAAATATATTATATAAAGTGAAATTTCTCATCTTAGTAAATAGATAAATTGATACATGTATATACGAAAAGATAGACAATAAAATTATCTATTAGATGCCATCAACATATTGTCGATAGATAGATAAATAGACGAGTAATTAACGAAAAAAGTGGGACACTTTGGTCAAATTTTACAATTTTTAGTCAAAAATATATTATATAAAGTGAAATTTCTCATCTTAGGAAATAGATAAATTGATACATGTATATATGAAAAGATAGACAATAAAATGATCTATTAGATGCCATCAACAAATTGTCGATAGATAGATAAATAGATGAGTAATAAATGAAATAATTAAGACACTTTTGTCATATTTTACAATTTTTTGTCAAAAATATATTATATAAAGTGAAATTTCTCATCTTAGGAAATAGATAAATAGATACATGTATATACCAAAAGATAGACGATAAAATTATCTATTAAATGCCATCAACAAAGTGTTGATAGATAGACAAATAGATGAGTAATAAACAAGAAAATTAAGACACTTTTGTCATATTTTTCTATTTTTAGTCAAAAAATATATTATATAAAGTGAAGTTTCTCATCTTAGGAAATATATAAAAAGATATATGTATATATGAAAAGATAGACAATAAAATTATCTATTAGATGCCATCAACAAATTGTCGATAGATAGATAAATAGACGAGTAATAAATGAAATAATTAGGACACTTTTATCATATTTTACAATTTTTTTGTAAAAAATATAATATATAAAGTGAAATTTCTCATCTTAGGAATAAGATAAATAGATACATGTATATACCAAACGATAGACAGTACAATTATCTATTAGATGCCATCAACAAATTGTCGATAGATAGATAAATAGACGAGTAATAAATGAGACAATTAAGACACTTTGGTCATATTTTACAATTTTTAGTAAAAAATATATTATATAAAGTGAAAATTTTCATCTTATTAAATAGATAAATTGATTTGAGGTTTGAGGTTGATTTGAGGTTTGAGGTTGAGGTTGAACCCAAAACCTCACCTAAAAATAAAAATAAATTTATATAAATGAAAGAATGAATGAATGAATGAATGATAATTTTTTTGTTCACATGCTTTTTTTCTAGACTATATAATTTTTAATATTTACAGTGACACACATGTATGGTAACACTGGTAACCAATATGGTAACACTGCTAATGTGGATTTGAACAGAGAAGTATCAGCCAGGGTTTGTTTACATAACATAATTACTAATATATGTTTATAATAATAATAACTGTTATTATATATTAATACTGTAATTATTTATTAGCTAATTTATGCTGTGTTATTATGATTAGGAGTAGGGGACAGGCTTGGGGGGGACTGGGGGGTGGGGGAATAGGGGGACAGGCTTGGGGGGGACTGGGGGGTGGGAGAAAAAGGGGACAGGCTTGGGGGGGACTGGGGGGTGGGGGAGTAAGGGGACAGGCTTGGGGTACATAGAACACTGTTTTGAAATAAATAATGGGTATTTATTTAAACTAATGCCGTTCTTAAACAAATAATGAGTATTTATTTAAACTTACATACATGAGAATACGTACATGAGAATACGTACATGAGAATACGCACATGAGAATACGTACATGAGAATACGCACATGAGAATACGCACATGAGAATACGCACATGAGAATAAGTACATAAGAATACGCACATGAGAATACGCACATGAGAATACGCACATGAGATTACGTACATGAGAATACGCACATGAGAATACATACATGAGAATACGCACATGAGAATACGCACATGAGAATACGTACATGAATAAAATAAATACATGAAAATACACAAGTGAAAAGAATATGCACATAAAAATACGCACATGAGAATATGCACATGGAAATAAAATACACACATGGGAAAATGAAATAATTATCCATGTGAAAATACACACACGGGAAAATACACACACGGGAAAATCTTTTGAATATATTTTTTAGTAGAGAGAGAGAGAGAGAGAGAGAGAGAGAGAGAGAGAAGGATAGATTTGATGAGTGACCATAACATGATAGTATTAGAATATGAATGTGTGAGAAAGGCAGCCAAGAATGTAGTAAAAGGAGGGCAGAAATGGAGAATACGAGAAGCAAGATGGGATTTGTATAAGTGTGATTTGAGGAGTATGGAATAGACTATGGATGGAGGAGTGGATGAACTGAATGATTCCCTGGTTAGGAAAGTGACAGAGGTGGGTGAGAAAAGGATAGGAAGGGTAAGGAATAGAAATAAAAGAAGTTTGATGAAGAGTTGGTGGAATAAAGATAATGAGAATGAGAGGAAGAAGAGGAAAGAGAGTAATAGGAAATGTAGAAGACTGAGGAAAAATGTAGGTAATAGGGGAGTATGTACTGAGTATTTTGTTATATGCAGATGATGTGGTGATTATGAGAGAGACAGCTAGGCCTAGGTGAGAGACAGGTGAGAGAGACAGGTGAGAGAGACATCTAGGTGAGGTTCTGTAGAGAATACTTGATGTAATTACAGAGTATGGGAATGATTTTAATGTCAAGTTTGGGAGTGATAAGATGGGGATGACTGGGATATAGGTAGTATGTGGAGACTGGGTGGTAATGGGATTGAAAGAACACAATATATAGATACTTAGGAATAATTGTGGATGAGAAAGGGTGTGATAGGACAAAGACTAATAGGTTATCAAGAGCAAACCAGTGGGTAGGAAGACTAGGAAGTGTGACAAGGTGTAGAGCTAATAAGTATGAAGTAGTGTATGGTGTATGGAAAGGTAGGAAGTGTGTCAAGGTGAATGGAAAGGTAGGAAGTGTGGTAAGGTGTATGGAAAGGTAGGAAGTGTGGTAAGGTGTATGGAAAGGTAGGAAGTGTGACAAGGTGTATGGAAAGGTAGGAAGTGTGTCAAGGTGTATGGAAAGGTAGGAAGTGTGACAAGGTGTATGGAAAGGTAGGAAGTGTGGTAAGGTGTATGGAAAGGTAGGAAGTGTGGTAAGGTGTATGGAAAGGTAGGAAGTGTGGCAAGGTGTAGAGCTAATAAGTATGAAATAGTGTATGGTGTATGGAAAGGTATGGCTGTACCTGGACTAATGTATGGACTGGAGACTATGACATGGATAATGAATGACTTGAATAGACTGGAGGTAGTACAGAATAGGATAGGAACAACAGCTTTAGGTACAAACAAGTATGTACAGTAGGTGTGGAAGCAATAAGAGGTGAGGCTGGATGGAGTACGTTTGAGGAGAGGATAGACAAAGGAGTGTTGAAATATAAGGTTAGACTAGAGGGAATGAATGAAGACAGATGGGCTCCAAGAGTGTATAAATGGACATGACGGTATACCAAGTGGAGAAGGATGTGTGATAAGAGAATGGAAAAGTGTGGAATACAGTACCCAGTGTTAGATGAAAGGGGGAGATGGAGTAATGAGAAATGGATGAATGAGATTAAGAGACGGATACAAGAAATAGGCAGAGAGGAATGGATGAGAGGCATGAGTGAGAAGAGCACACTAGATTGGTACTCCTCTAAGGACATACCATGGAGTGAAGTGTTCTATGATGGTAGCTGCTGGGGAAGTGAACTGTTGTTTAAGGCAAGAACAAAGTCACTGGAGGTGAATGACAGAATTTATAGATGGAGTAATGAAGGCAGTATGGTGTGTAGGGAAGATGAGACAGTATGAAGGCAGTATGGTGTGTAGGGAAGATGAGACAGTAATGAAGGCAGTATGGTGTGTAGGGAAGATGAGACAGTAATGAAGGCAGTATGGTGTGTAGGGAAGATGAGACAGTAATGAAGGCAGTATGATGTGTAGGGAAGATGAGACAGTAATGAAGGCAGTATGGTGTGTAGGGAAGATGAGACAGTAATGAAGGCAGTATGGTGTGTAGGGAAGATGAGACAGTAATGAAGGCAGTATGGTGTGTAGGGAAGATGAGACAGTAATGAAGGCAGTATGGTGTGTAGGGAAGATGAGACAGTATGAAGGCAGTATGGTGTGTAGGGAAGATGAGACAGTATGAAGGCAGTATGGTGTGTAGGGAAGATGAGACAGTATGAAGGCAGTATGGTGTGTAGGGAAGATGAGACAGTAATGAAGGCAGTATGGTGTGTAGGGAAGATGAGACAGTAATGAAGGCAGTATGGTGTGTAGGGAAGATGAGACAGTATGAAGGCAGTATGGTGTGTAGGGAAGATGAGACAGTAATGAAGGCAGTATGGTGTGTAGGGAAGATGAGACAGTAATGAAGGCAGTATGGTGTGTAGGGAAGATGAGACAGTATGAAGGCAGTATGGTGTGTAGGGAAGATGAGACAGTAATGAAGGCAGTATGGTGTGTAGGGAAGATGAGACAGTATGAAGGCAGTATGGTGTGTAGGGAAGATGAGACAGTAGAACATGTGTTGATGATATGTGATAAGTAGGAACGAGAGAGAGCTTCCATGCTGAATGTGGTAATAAGTGAACTATATAGGAGAGAGAAAATGGAGGGAGATGGTGGAAGTGACAGTAACAGCCAAAGTGCTGCTAGGTCTGAGTGAACGAGAGCTGTACAATCCAGTGATAATAAAGAGTATGAAAGAAGTTCTATAAAGGCTATGTATGGTTGAAGAGAAAATGAGTATATAGGGACGTGCAGGTTGTATAAGATAGAGAGAGTGAAAGTATAATGTGTATATAATTATGTATTCTTTGGTACTGTTTTGGTTTGGTTTTCTCCTTAGAGGAAGACAGTGAGAGAGTACCGTTGTAAAGGTGACTCAGTCATCATCATCACTGGCAACACTGACGCCTGTAGAGGAAGACAGTGAGAGAGTACCACTGGCAACACTGACGCCTGGGTTTGTTTACCTCTGTGAAGCTCAAAGCCTGGCAGGGGAATATTTTAGTATTTATTAGCATTTTAAGGGCATTTAAGGATATTTTAAGGGCTCAAGATTATATTAAGGGTTAGTTAAGGGTATACAGTTAATGGTGAAGGGACATAAATAAGGGTAAGTTGGTGAAATAAGGGAATTTTGAAGGGTTTAAATAAGGGTGGATAATAATGGCTGTGTTAAAATGTTACCATATATATTAGAATGACTTTGTTTTATTATTTTTAAGGGCTCACTGTTATTTTAAGGGTATATAAATAAGGACAAATTGGAGTAGTAAGGGGATTTTATTGATAAAGGATTTAATTAACAAGAAATATATTAATTAACGTTAAATTTATTTATTTCGGAAGTGGGATTACAGAAGAAGGATTTACATACGAAGATTTACATCAAGGGATTTACAAAAGGAGGATTACAATGACTACACCAAGGTATTTATGAAGAAGAATTATTATAGGTAAATTTACAGAAAACCTGGGTTCACTATATTGTATATATTAGTATCATTACCCACTATTTTGGACCATTCTAAGACACTTTTCATCTATGGTGTTTCTCTCGGAAATGCCTTGTTTTCGAGATATGCCCCGTTTACAAACATGATTTGGAAACTAGTCTTACCTGACCTGACCTAACCTAACCTAGACCACAGCAGACTACCGGGACCTAACCTGGGCAAACTACCGGACCTAAACCAGAGCAGACTACCGGGACCTAACCTGGGCAGACTACCGGACCTAACCTGGGCAAACTACCGGGTATAACCAGTGTAAACTATCATAAAATGACCTGGGCAAATTTCCAGGACCTAACCTAATGTGGTGATACTGCTCAAGCCTAGCCGAAAACCCAGTTATTCTGTAATAATACATTATGATCTATCTATCTATCTATCTATCTATCTATCTATCTATCTATCTATCTATAGCTCTGATGCCTCGCTCCCTCCGGGAACTCCCCCCAAGGGTGTGGCCACGGCAGAAAAGTCTCCAGTCTTCCCTGTTCCAACACTCCCTCCTTACTTGGTCCAGCCCTCCCCTCCCCCTCACATTACTCTCCTTTACATACTCCCTCCTTACTCCGTACTCTGTCCCTCACATTACTCTCCTTTACATACTCCCTCCTTACTCCGTACTCTGTCCCTCACATTACTCTCCTTTACATACTCTTCCACTCTGTTCTGCCATCTAACTGGTAGTCTGCCTCTCACACCACACACCACAACTTCACTTCCATACACCTTCTTTACAAACTCCTCACCTTACATTCTCTCTACATGTCCAAACCACCTCAATGTATTACATTTCACATTATTATTATTACTAACATTTTTATTATTATTATAACTACTATTATTATTACTACTTCAACTACTTTTATGATTATTATTATCGGTAAATATTGAAAGAATTATAGTTATTGTGTATGGTGTTTCTACCTTTATTACCCATTTATTTACACCATTCTAACACTTTTTTCATTTAAGTGATGAGTTCATTTTTAACATCCATTTTATTGTGCAAATTTAATGTTTTATCCATACATAAATAACCTAACCTATCCTAACTTAACCCAATGTAATCTAACCTAACCCAATCCAATCTAACCTAATCTTAACCATTGCAGACTACCAGGACCTAACCTGAGCAGACTACCAGGACCTAACCTGAGCAGACTATTGGAAGTTTTACAAGGTAAGTAAGACCTTTATATATAACCAGTACCAGTATAAACAATAAAATACAAAATATAACCAGTACCAGTATAAACAATAAAATACAAAATATAACCAGTACCAGTATAAACAATAAAATACAAAATATAACCAGTACCAGTATAAACAATAAAATACAAAATATAACCAGTACCAGTATAAACAATAAAATACAAAATATAACCAGTCTCTACATCACACAAAATGAAGAATTTTATACCAAATGTGTTTGGTTTCTGGGGAATGTATTGTTTGAAAGTCAACCTGCCTCTCCATAGAAGTAAGGATTCATCAACACCTAAGTTCTCAAATGGTTTCAAACTGGAGGTGAATTTATTTCTCAGGTAATCCACAACCCATTTAATTTTATGTAATTTGTCTCCAGGTATATATTTTTTATTTCTCAGGTAATCCACAACCCATTTAATTTTATGTAATTTGTCTCCACGTATATATTTTTTATTGTCAGTGAAGTGTATATGTCTTAACAATGCAAAAAATCTGTCTGCAAATGCTGGTGTTGCAATTGTTTTTTTTACATGAGCCATGGACATTACCACACACAAAAACATATACATTTCTTTTTTACATAAGCCATGGACATTACCACACACAAAAACATATACATTTCTTTTTTACATGAGCCATGGACATTACCACACACAAAAACATATACAGTTAAACCTCGTTATTTCGGACCCCGTTATAACGGATTTCGGTTATAACGGACACAATCAGCTGGAGATTTTTTTTCTGAATTTTGGTTTCTCTATTTTTTTCTATTATATTGTTTACATTATATAGTAGGTATATTATTTACACATCATTACATACTTAATTATGTATATATACAGTTGACTCGCGAATAAATCCGAGGAGTTCTTATACAAAATGAGTGAAATCATTATGAACATGTCACGTAATGATATCACTGTCGTCTGCAAAGCGTGTGTGTGTGTGTGTTGCCACCACTTCTCCCTCACTCCTTCCCCCCCCCCCCCCTACCCTCAGTCTCCATTCACCCTAGCTCAAGGTCAAGGGAATATAGGCCTAACATGCGTTGTCACCTTGTGTTTGACTCGCTCATTTTTAATAATTTACGAGTTAACCACCAGCTTCATGTCAGGTGGTGCATTTACAAAACAGAAGGTCATATCCTTCCATATCAAGAAGGAAGGTTTTTCTCGAACAGAGAAAGGAGAAGGAGACACCAGTGTGTGTGGTTGATAAAAGTAAACAAACGATATCACACACTATCTCCCCTCTTCCCCCTACTCTCCCCCCCTACCACCTCCACTACCACACACACTATCTCCCCTCTTCCCCCTACTCTCCCCCCTACCACCTCCACCACCACGGATGTCCCACACTCATTTCAGTCATTACTCTAAATTGTGTTATTCGAGAGTCAACTGTATCTATATTTTGTGGTAATTTTTGTACATACACTTTTTTTTTTTTTTTGTACCCCTCGTAAAAATTCGTCGCTATAACGGTCAAACCGCAAAAACGGACATCATCTCCCCCTTATTAGTCCGAAATAACGAGGTTTAACTGTACTTGTCGAGTAAGCTGATTTCTTATTTTCCCCTTGTACTCGGAGAAACACTTGTTAAAGAGAGCCATCTTTAGTTATCTTTGTGTACTTTAGTGAAAACAGGTCTTAGTTAGGCTCTTTATTGATTAATTTTCTTGATATTCCCTGTTTGCTTAATTAATACATTAAAGCATTTCCTTTGCATTCCTGGTCAGACTTGTTGAGTAAGTCCATTTACTTGTTCACAACATGGCAAAGACATTCACTGAGAATCCAGTTCTTCTGTCTGCCTTTTGTTTTGGCACCTCACCTGTAACCTTCACATAACCCCTGCTTTCATCCCTGTCAGGATGGTCAGTTCCAGTGCTCGTCAGGTCACTGTATTCAGGAACACTTCCGATGTGATGGTGAGAGAAACTGCCACGACCTTAGTGATG
The DNA here is from genome assembly GCA_034508575.1 of Petrolisthes manimaculis. NCBI lineage: Eukaryota > Metazoa > Arthropoda > Malacostraca > Decapoda > Porcellanidae > Petrolisthes > Petrolisthes manimaculis. Next base: position 166,649 of record JAWZYT010001860.1, on the reverse strand, counting down.
AGCTGGACTGTCCACCTCGTTATCCAGGTGATCGCTACTGTTGTGAGGAAAAGTTCCAGTGTGATAACTATCTGTGTGTTGAAATGAGGGACCTCTGTGATGGCAGTAATGACTGTTATGACAACTCTGATGAACGAGAGAGTCTGTGTAGTGAGTATCTTTTTGTACTGTATTTCAAATTTCATTGATGAATATTTCTTCCTTTTGAAATGTTTTCCAAGATTTTGCTTGGCCTTCACAGAACACCCTTTTAGAACCCTTTATTGATGAATTTATACTAGCTGTCTCTTATTTGAACAAGCAGCTCATTTTTATTGTCATTTTGAATTGTATAGTACAGTACAATACTAGCAGAAAATATCTGCACATCCCATTTATGTATCCAGTGACTGTGAATTTAAGTAATATAGATATTCCAGCCTTTTGATTGAACAGTTTGATAATGGTTACTACTACATCTTATGTTTTTAAGTAGCACTGGTTGGGCCCAGTAAATTGTAAGCAAATTGTTCTTTCTAACCTTTTTTTTTTTAGGACGACTACAGTACGCCTAAATATACAGGTACACTGTACTTATTATATCCTACTGAACCAAACTTTCCAGGCAACTACACGTGCAACACACTACGACGCTTCCAGTGCAACAACCACAAGTGCATTCCCCTATATCAGAAATGTGATGGAATTGACAATTGTGGTGATGGGTCAGATGAAAACAACATGACCATCTGCTCCCACCGCCCTCGACCTTGCATTTTCAATGAGTTCCGCTGTGCCAATCAGAAATGTATCGGTTCCAATAAAATATGTGATCATGCTGATGACTGTGGCGACTCATCTGATGAACTTGGTTGCCGTAAGTAGAATCAGAATACAGTATGTGTATCAACTCTAAATTTTACAAAATATACATATTGTATTGATTATTGATCTATAAGTAGGATCAAAACACTTATTGTAAACAGTACAATACTTATTCTAAGTATTATTGGGAGTATGGGGACTTTAAGCTTTAAAAAAAAAAAAAGTTATGATGCTGAAAAGCTTACAACGTAAGAGCTGACCACACTCTTTAAATGAACTCTGCTTTAAAAGTTTAGGGATTTACTATGATTCAGTTTTGTACTAGATGTCTCAAAATTGGAATTATTTCAGATACAGCTTCAAACTGCACAGTTGGTGGCTGTGAACAAACGTGCACCGATCTCAAAGATGGAGGTTATGTTTGCCATTGCATTCGAGGGTTCAGAATCTCTCCCAATAACCCCAAAATATGTAATGACATTGATGAGTGTGCAGAATTCACACACAATTGCTCACAGCTGTGCACAAATTTGAATGGAACTCATGCTTGTTCTTGCCGTGAAGGCTTTGTGGCAGAAATAAATGGTGTGTGTCGTCTTGAGCAGGGAGCCATTACCTTGATTTACTCAGACAGTCCAGAAATTCGAGCATTTAACTTGACTTCTCACACAGCAAAGTATGTCATCAAGGGAGACAGCATTGAATCACTAGACTATGAGACAGTTTCTGGCATAGTATACTGGACTGATTCCTATGGGAAAACCATCAAACGGTCATATCTACCAGGATCTCCAGAAAGAGCCAATGTTACCATGGGTTATGCTCAGAATTTGGACATAGAAAGTCGTGCCAAACCTACTGGAATGGCCGTGGACTGGGCAGGTTTGAATCTCTACTGGAGTGAGACTGACCGTACAGGCAACAAACCTAGAGGATCCATCTTAGTATCTACTCTTGATGGTCGCTATCGTCACTCTATTATTACAACAGGCTTGGAGGTACCTACTTCAGTTGTTGTTGACCCTGATCATGGCTACATGTTCTGGATTGATATTGGCTCTATTCCTAAGATTGAGACCTCTTGGATGGATGGCAGTAAAAGGAGAATCCTTGTGTCTGATGCTATCAGCCAGCCCACAGGTCTTTCAATTGACTTTGCTATGGAACATACTATATACTGGGTAGATGTTAAGCTCAACAAGATTGAAATGATGAGAGAAGATGGCACCAGAAGAACTCTTGTGGCATATGGAAATTATCTGAAGCATCCTCTGTCCCTTGATGTTTTTGAGTCAAGTATATATTGGGTGACACGAGACTCAGGGGAGATCTACAGTATGGACAAGTTTGGAAGAGGAGTTCCTGTGAAGCTGCCTGGAGAATTTGCCAATCCATCCAGTATTAAAGGTGCATCATAATCAGAACTAGGTAACTCTTGTTTACTGTACTTTGTTTTAATCTTACATTAAGTAATGTAAGCTTTGCACAGTGCCAGTATCATAACCAATGAAGTTAAGAGGTGCGGCCATTGTGCAGTGGCTACCATCGAGATTGGAAAGTTTTATGAAGAGCACCTCGGTGACCTCCCCTCCCCAGGAAGGGTAGGTAAGTCTCACTCTGCCTCCACATGGTGACCTTGGGGGACACCTTCCTGTTTTTAACTTTTCCTTTATTGAGGCTGGAGGTGTAGACAAAGGAGGAGGCACTGTGGGGACACAGTAGGTTCCCTTACATATAGGTTTTAATTTCCTTTTAATGCATTTTTTTTTTTTTTTGTGACAATTATTTTTTAAAGTGTTAGATGTGTAATATTTTTTATTATTATTTGGTGACTTTTAAAAACTTGACAATTTTGATGACCCGTGTCCCTCCAGGAATTAGCACTGAATTGGCTTTGCCAGCCACCAGTGGCTCCCCAATGGGGGGAGTGAGGGCTGCAGCTAGTGGTGGGGAGGGGTCTCCAGTCTGCCCTGTGAGAGGCAGGAAAGGGAAGAATGCGTGAGAGTGGTAGCGATTAATGTGAATGGAATGGTGAATGAGGTGATTGTGGAGTGTTTTAAAAGGAATAAAATAGATGTGTGTGGGGTGTCTGAAACTCATGTGAAAGGATTGGGGGTGGAAGAGTGTGGGATGGAGGGAAGAGTGTGTTGTGGGATAGAATGGAAGGAGGCGTGATATGGGCTGGTATGGACGAAAAGTGTAAAGGGAGAGGAGGGGAAGTGTGTGCATTGTTGGTGTCAAGGAGGGTGTGAAAGGGAGTGGATGATTTGGATATGTGGAGAGAATGTAAGGTGAGGAGTTTATAAAGAAGGTGTAGTGAAGTTGTGGGACCTGGTGTGAGAGGCAGACCACCAGTTAAATGGCAGAACAGAGTAGAAGAGTATGTAAAGGAGAGAAACATGAGGGACAGAAGAGGACTTGACCAAGTAATGAGGCAATGTTGGAACAGGGAGAAATGGAGTCACTTCTACCATGGCCATCCCTTTGGGGGGGGGGGGGAGTTTCCAGAGGGAACGAGGCATCAGAGCAATAGATAGATAGATAGTAATGATTAGCAGGATATAATTTTTAGTACTTTTTATGTTTGAGTTTAGGGAGGATGAAAAGGGACAAATTACCTGCAAAATTGTAAGAGAGTATGGTAGAGGGCAGTATCAGGTCATAGTGTGTTAATGAATAAGAGTTATTAAGGAATTGGATATCAAATTTTAATACATGTTGTTTCGGGAAGTTTTTATTTTTATTGTGTGCAGTTTTTTTCATTCTCAGTGATTATGTCATTGCTAATACAGTATTTGACATGTCAAATACGGTATGTACTTCTATAAGTGAGTCACCAGGAACATCATACTTCTATTACAGTTTATAAAATATGTACTTTTTTGTTATGGGAGTCAGTAAAAACCATGCACACATTTGAAAAATGATCACAGGCCAGAGTAAAAAAATAATAAAACCCAACAATAAGCAAGGTGTCCTACTTGAGAATTAAACTTGAGGTGTGGAGGTGCAAAGCAAAGTGCTGCCCAAAAATCCAAGCCACCCTTAAAAATGACAGTATAGTACTGTACTAACCACCTTCCTCTTTGTAGTGTACTGTATGCAGACAAGTAGTACAACACCAGCAGTATGAGCCTCTGCCAGCGTGACACTCCCTGTAGTCACCTGTGTCTGATCGTGCCTGGGGGATACAAGTGTGTATGCCCAGACAACAAGTTACCCTACCTGTGATGCTCGTAAGTACATATCATCCTGTTGGATTGCCTGTTCAGGAGTCAGTTTGTGTGTGTGTGTATGTATGTATGTTTACAGTATATATAAACACTGTACAGTAATGCATTTTTAGCATGCTGCAGGATCACAAACTACAGTATATACTCTATATTATAACCTTATTTTGCTCAGATTTGCCAGAACTCGCTCAGTTTTTAAATTGCTCTTTGTTTGATGGCCTCTCTTCCATTGATAGTGCATCTTCATATTCATGCTACATGGCTATATGTAGCAACAGTCCAACTAAACATAAACAAATTCACACTGATCCCTGAAAAGCACCTTTAACCAAATTTGACTAGATACTGGTAATTTTTTAAGTACTGTACAGTTGAACCTCGTTATTTCGGACTAATAGGGGAGAGAGGGTGTCCGTTTTTGCGGTTTGACCGTAATTGCGACGAATTTTTACGAGGGGTACGAAATAAAAAAAAAAAAAAAAAAAAAAGTGTTTGTACAAAAATTAACACAAAATACAGATATATCTACATAAATAGGTATGTAGTGATGTGTAAATAATATACCTAAATGTTATTTACCTTGTGTGGTGAAGAGATGCCAATGAAGTCTGAAGCACTGGTGGGGGCTACTGAACTTCCCTTGCTGGTGGTAGGCTGGGGTTCAGTGGTAAAGCCATCAAAGTCTGAAGCACTGGTGGGGGCTACTGAACTATCCTTGCTGGTGGAAGGCTGGGGTTCAGGAGTCTTGCGCTTAAAAAATGCATCAAGCTTTGTCTGCTTGCCTCGCTTATGCTGTTCCCTAATAACTAACTCCCTTAAAGTGCGTAAATGCTCATAGTAGCCCTGTATGTTATAGTTGTCACACAGATCAACGTAATTTAGGAGGATGTCAATAGACTCTCTCACAAGAGACATTTTTGGTTTTATAGCAACTTCCTTCTTCTCGTCACTGCTACGACTATCATTGGACTGTTTTCCCACCAAAACAGCCTCTGCTATTTCCTCTGTAGATAACACCTGGTAGCCAGGATCAGCATCATTGTCTTCCAACCAGTTTTCGACGTCCTCTAAAGAAACACCTCTTTCCCCAGCACTACGTAATTTTTGGTGATAGTCTTGAGGTTCAAAACCAAGGAAGTCTAGCTCAGGATCTTGATCCAACAATAATTTGTTCCAGCTGTGCGATAATGTCGTTATATTGACGTCTTTCCAAGATGATGCAAAATTATAAATCGCTGACTTGAAATTATAGTTTTTTATGTTGTTCAGTGTGCGCTGGCCTCTGGTGTCTTCATCTATGTCCTCCTCTTCCTCCAGAACAACGAGAACTTCATCAAGGTATCTCCGCTGGTAACATCTCTTGCAGGAAACAATGACACCTTGGTCCATCGGCTGTATAAGAGATGTAGTATTGGGCGGGAGAAAATAAACACGAATCTTGCCATCAGCGCTTACTAATTTATCTTGGTGGGGATGTGTCGGGGCGTTATCCAGCAGAAGAAGAGCCTTTACGTCCTCAGGAGCAATGTGGAGAACATTTTCTTGAAAATTACGGACTTCAGGAATGAAATGTTTGAAATACCAGTCCGAGAAAATAGCACCATTAAACCACGAATTCTTGGTGTGGTAGTAATGAACTGGCAATTCTCGCATGAAGTCCTTCATACTTCGAGGCTTGGCAGCCTTACCCACAACCACAGGCTTAAGTCGGTGTGTTCCAGTAGCATTTGCCCCCAATAATGCTGAGAATTTATCCTTCCTTATTTTCTTCCCAGGCGTTTTTTCTTCGTTCCGAAATGCTTGCGTATTCTTCGGCAGCGACCTCCAAAACATAGCTGTTTCATCGGCGTTATAAACTTGATTTAAATGCATGCCTTCTTTCTTAATTAATTCATTTAATTTAAGCCTATAAGGTTCTACTGTGGTGCTATCAGCACTGCCAGCCTCACCATGCTCGACTTTATTAGAAATGCCATGCCTATTCCGGAAGCGCCACAACCAACCAGTGCTGGCTTTAAAATTAATGCCCATATGGTCAGCGAGTTTCCGTGCACCTGCCATGAGCTCTACCCCACGAACATTGACCTTGACTGAGCGCTGTTGAACATACCACTTGAACACAGCTTCCTCAAGTGTTTCACTCTGAGGCTGTCTCATATGGTTACGTCCATGAATAACACCCTTTTTATCCTTAGTAGGGTCAACATTAAACTTGAGTGCATAATTTCTAAGCTTGTCCTTAGCCTTGCGGATATCACTCACTGTTTGTTTTTTTACGCCGTATATTTCACACACACGAGACACAGAAGCACCAGCTTCTAACTTCTTAAGAAGTTCTAATTTATCAGCAATGCTCAGATGGACATGCTTTTTTTTCTCCTTAGGTGCCATAGTGTCAAACACAGGGAACCAAACAACACTGCAAAATACTGTTTAATAAAAACAAGAATGATGTAGTGATACGCAACCACTCCAAGTCTCCAACCCGCGCTTGTAAAGATAACAAATCACGCATGCGTGGTAGTGGTCTAGGTGGTAGGGGGAAGGGGGAAAATAACGGGATATCGATTGTTTACATTTTATTAGCCATACTGTACTCTGGTGTTTCCTTCTCCTTTATCTATTCGAGAAACATCTTCCTTCTTTCTATCGAAGGATATGGCCTTCTGTTTTGTAAATGCACCACCTGGCATGACTGTTGAAGCTAGTGGATAACTCGTTATTACTAAAAACGAGATAGTCACACAAGTTGACAGGGCAGGTTAGGCCTATATTCCCTTGACCTTGAGCTATAGGGTGAATCGAGACCGAGGATAGGGGGGGGAAGGAGTGCGGGAGAAGTGGTGGCAACACACACACCCACCCACGCTTCACAGATGAGTGATATAATTTCCTGACAAGTTCATTATGATTTCACTCGTTTTGTATAAGAACTCCTCGGATTTATTCAAGAGTCAACTGTATATATACATAAATAGGTATGTAATGATGTGTAAATAATATACCTACTGTATAATGTAAAAAATATAATAGGAAAAAATAGAGAAACCAAAATTCAGACAAAAAAAAATCTCCAGCGGATTGTGTCCGAAATAACCGAAATCCGAAATAACGGGGTCCGAAATAACGAGGTTTAACTGTAGTTGAAATTTGGCTGTAATGGGCAAAAAATTATTCATTAGTAAACATCGAAAGTCGGGGATTAGATGCAAGGTGTTTATCAAGGCGACGTTTGAAGCTGTCTACTGTGTTACATTCTATTACGTTACGGGGAAGCCCATTCCATAAGTTGACGACTCGGTTAAAAAAGAAATTCTTGGATTCGTGTGAATTAAAAGATTTACCTATGATTTTACAGCCATTACCTCTCGTGTAGTTTGATTGATCGATATTGAAATATTTGTTGCAGTCCATATTGTCTATGCCTTTGATTATTTTGAATACCTGGATTAAGTCGCCTCTCAATCTACGTTGTGCTAGTGGGAATAGATTCAATTCACTTAGCCGCTCTTCATATGTTTTGTTTCGTAGACTTGGTATCATTTTAGTAACTCTACGTTGGACTCGTTCCAATTTTACTATATCTTTCTGGTAGTACGGGCACCAGGCTTGGACACAATATTCCATAAGGGGACGGACCAAGGAATTATACAAAGTGAGGATTGTGTCTTTGGACTTATACTCGAATGCTCTGCCAATAAAGCCGATAGTTTTATTTGCTTTCTTAATTACTTCCGTACATTGCTGACTGGGTTTTAGGTTACTTGATATTGTGACCCCTAAGTCTGTCTCTTGATCCACGCTTTTAATTTGATTACCATTTAACGAGTAGTTTGCAGTTACGTTACGATGTCCGATATGGAGTACTTTACATTTATCTGCATTGAAGGACATTTGCCAAGTTTTCGCCCAATTCGACAATTTATCGAGGTTATCTTGCATTTCTTTAGTTTGTGCGTTAGTGAGTACTGTATTAGCAATTTTAGTGTCATCGGCAAACTTCGATATTATGCATGAGAGACCTTCATCTATATTGTTTATGTAAACTAGGAATAGGATTGGCCCTAAAACTGACCCTTGTGGCACCCCGCTCGTAACGCCAGTCCAATTAGATGATTTACCATTTATTACCACACGTTGTTTACGGTTTCTTAGCCAGTTCTCTATCCATCTTGCGGTGTCGCCTTGGATTCTGTGAGATTTTAATTTAGTTATTAAACGTTTATGGGGAACTTTGTCAAAGGCTTTTTGGAAATCTAGATAAATTATGTCTACTGCTTTACTCTTATCATATTCGTTAAAAATGTCGTTTAAAAAGTCTAATAGATTCGTTAGGCAAGAGCGTTTATTGCGGAAACCGTGTTGAGTGTCTCTGAGTAAGTTGTTTTCCTCTAAATGATTTGTAAGTTTATCTCGTATGATTGTCTCTAACATTTTGCATACTACTGAGGTTAGGCTGATAGGGCGATAGTTACTAGGTAAGGATTTGCTGCCTTTTTTATATATTGGTGTTACGTTAGCGAGCTTCCATTCGTCAGGTATTGTTCCAGTGTGTAATGAATAATTAAATAGCAGAGTCAGAGGTTTTACTATTTCGCTTTTTGCTTCCTTTATTATGCGAGGGGAGATCGTGTCAGGCCCAGGTGACTTATTTACATTTAATTTATCAATACATTTGATTACGTCATTTTCTGTTATGCTGATATTATTTAATACTTCGGTGTTTTCGTTTTGGACTGTTGTTTCAGCTGGTATATCGTTCGGGTTTTCTGTAGTAAAGACTGATGCAAAGAAAGTATTTAGGATACTACTCATTCGCTCTTCATTTGTCGTAAAGTCCCCATTTTCATCAAGAATTGGACCGATAGTTGACGTAAGTACTTTCTTTTGTCGAATATAACTGTAGAACTCTTTCGGGTTTGTCTTACTCTGATTTGCAACGTGTTTTTAAATTGTCTTTTTACTCTGTTTGATTAACATATTGGCTTTTCTACGTAAGTCTGTAAACTTGGCAAGGTCGTCATTATTGGCTGTGATTTTTACTCTATTATGGGCATTCTTTTTGGCTCGTAAACAGTCGAGAGAGAGAGAGAGAGAGAGAGAGAGAGAGAGAGAGAGAGAGAGAGAATGTGTGTGTGTGCATGTATGTGTATGAGAGAGAGAGAGAGAGAGAGAGAGAGAATGTGTGTATGGGTACAGTACAGTATTACAGTACAGAATTACAGTATGGTAGGCCTATGGTATTTTATATATATGGTATTTTATTATTTATGTAATTATTCTCATGTACGTATTCTCATGTACGTATTCTCATGTATGTATTCTCATGTACGTATTCTCATGTACGTATTCTCATGTACGTATTCTCATGTATGTATTCTCATGTACGTATTCTCTTGTACGTATTCTCATGTACGTATTCTCATGTAAATATTCTCATGTACGTATTCTCATGTACGTATTCTCATGTATGTATTTTCATGTACGTATATTGATGTGTATATTATTCCCCAGGTCATAAGTGTATATATTTTATTTCCATGACCTGTATTTTATTTTCATATATGTATTTTCAGGTTGGTTAAGGTGGTGGTTGTTTTTGGGTATATTGGAGTGCCAGGTTTCCTCCAAAGTCTGCTAGGAAACAGGACCAGAGATAATATACATATACAGGATAATATAAACTAATACAGGATAATAAATAAGTATAGGTTGATTGTGGAAAATAGACAAAGAGAGATTATTGTCATGGGTGATAGGAATGAACATATAGTGAACTATTGTTTAAGGCAAGAACAAAGTCACTGGAGGTGAATGATAGAATATATAGATGGAGTAATGAAGGCAGTATGGTGTGTAGGGAAGATGAGACAGTATGAAGGCAGTATGGTGTGTAGGGAAGATGAGACAGTAATGAAGGCAGTATGGTGTGTAGGGAAGATGAGACAGTATGAAGGCAGTATGGTGTGTAGGGAAGATGAGACAGTAATGAAGGCAGTATGGTGTGTAGGGAAGATGAGACAGTAATGAAGGCAGTATGGTGTGTAGGGAAGATGAGACAGTAGTGAAGGCAGTATGGTGTGTAGGGAAGATGAGACAGTAATGAAGGCAGTATGGTGTGTAGGGAAGATGAGACAGTAGAACATGTGTTGATGGTATGTGATAAGTAGGAACGAGAGAGAGCTTCCATGCTGTATGTGGTAATAAGTGAACTATATAGGAGAGAGAAAATGGAGGGAGATGGTGGAAGTGACAGTGACAGCCAAAGTGCTGCTAGGTCTGAGTGAACGAGAGCTGTACAATCCAGTGATAATAAAGAGTATGAAAGAAGTTCTATAAAGGGTATGTATGGTTGAAGAGAAAATGAGTATATAGGGACGTGCAGGTTGTATAAGATAGAGAGAGTGAAAGTATAATGTGTATATATGTGAGTATATAGGGACGTGCAGGTTGTATAAGATAGAGAGAGTGAAAGTATAATGTGTATATAATTATGTATTCTTTGGTACTGTTTTGGTTTGGTTTTCTCCTTAGAGGAAGACAGTGAGAGAGTACCGTTGTAAAGGTGACACTCAGTCATCATCATCATTGGCAACACTGACGCCTCAGATCATCACTGGCAACACTGACGCCTCAGTTTGTTTACCTCTGTGAAGCTCAAAGCCTGGCAGGGGAATATTTTAGTATTTATTTGCATTTTAAGGGCATTTAAGGATATTTTAAGGGCTCAAGATTATATTAAGGGTTAGTTAAGGGTATACAGTTAATGGTGAAGGGACATAAATAAGGGTAAGTTGGTGAAATAAGGGAATTTTGAAGGGTTTAAATAAGGGTGGATAATAATGGCTGTGTTAAAATGTTACCATAAATATTAGAATGACTTTGTTTTATTATTTTTAAGGGTTCACTGTTATTTTAAGGGTATATAAATAAGGACAAATTGGAGATATAAGGGGATTTTTATTGATAAAGGATTTAATTAACAAGAAATATATTACCTAATTAACATTAAATTTATTTATTTCAGAAGTGGGACTACATAAGAAGGATTTACATACGAAGATTTACATCAAGGGATTTAGAAAAGGAGGATTACAATGACTACACCAAGGTATTTATGTAGAAGAATTATTATGGGTAAATTTACAGAAAACCTGGGTTCACTATATTGTATATATTAGTATCATTACCCACTATTTTGGACCATTCTAAGACACTTTTCATCTATGGTGTTTCTCTCGGAAATGCCTCGTTTTCGAGATATGCCCCGTTTACAAACATGATTTGGAAACTAGTCTTACCTGACCTGACCTGACCTAACCTAACCTAACCTAACCTAACCTAGACCACAGCAGACTACCGGGACCTAACCTGGGCAAACCACCGGGACCTAACCTGGGCAGACTACCGGACCTAACCTGGGCAAACTACCGGGTATAACCAGTGTAAACTATCATAAAATAACCTGGGCAAATTTCCAGGACCTAACCTAATGTGGTGATACTGCTCAAGCCTAGCCGAAAACTCAGTTATTCTGTAATAATACATTATGATCTATCTATCTATCTATCTATAATAATTATAACAATAATAATAATAACAATAACAATAATGATAATAATAATAATAACAATAACAATAATAATAATATTGAAAGAATTACCATTATTGTATACGGGTTTTCTACCATCATTATCTATTTATTTATTTAGATCATTCTATCTATCTATCTATCTATAGCTCTGATGCCTCACTCCCTCCGGGAACTCCCCCCATGGGTGTGGCCACGGCAGAAAAGTCTCCAGTCTTCCCTGTTCCAACACTCCCTCCTTACTTGGTCCAGCCCTCCCCTCCCACTCACATTACTCTCCTTTACATACTCTTCCACTCTGTTCCAACACTCTCTCCTTACTCCCTACTCCCTCTCATGTTTCTCTCCTTTACATACTCTTCCACTCTGTTCCAACACTCTCTCCTTACTCCCTACTCCCTCTCATGTTACTCTCCTTTACATACTCTTACACTCTGTTCTGCCATCTAACTGGTAGTCTGCCTCTCACACCACAGCCCACAACTTCACTTCCATACACCTTATTTACAAACTCCTCACTTTGCATTCTCTCTACATGTCCAAACCATCTTAATGTATTACATTTCACATTATTATTATTACTACCATTTTTATTATTATTATAACTACTATTATTATTACTACTTCAACTACTTTTATGATTATTATTATCGGTAAATATTGAAAGAATTATAGTTATTGTGTATGGTGTTTCTACCTTTATTACCCATTTATTTACACCATTCTAAGACTTTTTTCATTTAAGTGATGAGTTCATTTGTAACATCCATTTTATTGTGCAAATTTAATGTTTTATCCATACATAAATAACCTAACCTATCCTAACCATAACCCAACCTAACCCAATGTATTCTAACCTAACCCAATCCAATCTAACCTAATCATAACCATTGCAGACTACCAGGACCTAACCTGAGCAGACTACCTGGACCTAACCTGAGCAGACTATTGGAAGTTTTACAAGGTAAGTAAGACCTTGATCAAAGTTATTATTATTATTATTATTATTATTATTATTATTATTATTATAAAACACCTAAATTTAGGAAAAAAATTGCATGTGTCAATAATGGTGCAATTTTTATTATTATTATTATTATTATTATTATTATTATTATTATTATTATTAATATGAAGATTATTATTATTATTATTATTATTATTATTATTATTATTATTATTATTATTATTATTATTAATATGAAAATTATTAGTATTATTATTATTATTATTATTATTACATATACCGTACCATAAAACACCCAAACTTTGGACATTTTTTACGTGTGTTTGTGAATAATTGTGTTAATAATGGTACAAGTTTGTAAAGGTGGTGTATGGAAGTGAAGTTGTGGTGTGTGGTGTGAGAGGCAGACCACCAGTTAGATGGCAGAACAGAGTGGAAGAGTATGTAAAGGAGAAAAACATGAGGGACAGAGTAGGGCTGGACCAAGTAAGGAGGGAGTGTTGGAACAGAGTGGAAGAGTATGTAAAGGAGAGTAATGTGAGGGGGAGGGGAGGGCTGGACCAAGTAAGGAGGGAGTGTTGGAACAGGGAAGACTGGAGACTTTTCTGCCGTGGCCATCCTCTTGGGGGAGTTCCCGGAGAGAGTGAGGTGTCAGAGCTATAGATAGATAGATAGATAACGGTACAATGTTATTGGTAATAGTGTCATGTGTTAGCCAGCCAGCCAGGTAGCCTACAGTACAGTACCTATTCAATACATATAACAAACTAAATTAACCATGATAAATTGGCTTATTCTTTTTTTCAATTTTCAAGTGTTGGTTTGACCTGGATATTTGGTAGGATAAGTAACTGGACACAGGAACACAGTTGTCCCGGGCATAATTCCCTTTACAAGCAAGTTTCTTCTGCTTGAGAATGTGACAGTGTTGAAGACTGGAATGCAATATCAGACATTTTGTTACCAATGTACTGTATTAGAATGGAGAGAGAGAGAGAGAGAGAGAGAGAGAGAGAGAGAGAGAGAGAGACATGGAGAGAGAGAGACTGTATTGTCTTTGAAAGTGTAAAACTTACTCGTACGATTAACTGAAAAGTGCTTAATTAGACACTTTCTTCACCTCTTCCAAAAAGCAAACTCTAAATAATACAAACTTTATCAATAATAGTTTTATTTTATGGGTTTGGAAAATTGAAAAAAATATGTTGCCTTAAGGGGGTGTTGGAGTAGGGGACAGGCTTGGGGGACTAGGGGGTGCTGGAATAGGGGGACAGGCTTGGGGTGGGTACAAAGCCTGTCCCCCTATTCCTGCACCCCCCAAGACTGTCCCCCTATTCCCACACCTCCCAAGACTGTCCCCCTATTCCCACACCTCCCAAGACTGTCCCCCTATTCCCACACACCCCAAGACTGTCCCTCTATTCCCACACACCCCAAGACTGTCCCCCTATTCCCACACACCCCAAGACTGTCCCCCTATTCCCACACACCCCAAGACTGTCCCCCTATTCCCACACACCCCAAGACTGTCCCCCTATTCCCACACCCCCCAAGACTGTCCCCCTATTCCCACACACCCCAAGACTGTCCCCCTATTCCCACACCCCCCAAGACTGTCCCTCTATTCCCACACACCCCAAGACTGTCCCCTAATTCCCACACACCCCAAGACTGTCCCCCTATTCCCACACCTCCTTAAAGGAAAGTTAAGCAAAAATAAAAGAAAGAAAAAACAGGATTTGTGATAGAAATCTCCTGTAAACCTAACTGTTATTATTATGTGAATAATGTTACATTCCCTTATCTCATTCTAGTAAGTGAGAACTGGGAATGGAAATGACATACAAATGAAATTGGAACATACAGTCGCGGTCAAATATAATCATCCATATAGGGGTAACTCACGTAAAAGTTTGACAGCTTCCCTCTGTTTCTTATATGATAAACTTTCCAATAAATAGGTTAACTACCATCTTTTAATTTATTGCAAGCAGCTATGCACTACTTAAAACAATAACACACACACACACACTACTTAAAACAATAACACACACACACACACACACTACTTAAAACAATGACACACACACACACTACTTAAAACAATAATATCATATGTGAACGTGAAAACATTAGACAGTAAATTGTTTGAGATACCCATATGTGGATGATTATTATTGACCACAACTGTACAAACTTATATATATAAAGGATACTGTATATATAAAGGATACTGTATATATAAAGGATACTGTATATATAAAGGATACTGTATATATAAAGGATACTGTATATATAAAGGATACTGTATATATAAAGGATACTGTATATATAAAGGATACTGTATATATAAAGGATACTGTATATATAAAGGATACTGTATATATAAAGGATACTGTATATATAAAGGATACTGTATATATAAAGGATACTGTATATATAAAGGATACTGTATATATAAAGGATACTGTATATATAAAGGATACTGTATATATAAAGGATACTGTATATATAAAGGATACTGTATATATAAAGGATACTGTATATATAAAGGATACTGTATATATAAAGGATACTGTATATATAAAGGATACTGTATATATAAAGGATACTGTATATATAAAGGATACTGTATATATAAAGGATACTGTATATATAAAGGATACTGTATATATAAAGGATACTGTATATATAAAGGATACTGTATATATAAAGGATACTGTATATATAAAGGATACTGTATATATAAAGGATACTGTATATATTGGAAGGAATAATGCACAAAAATGGATTGTACACTCTTCTCTTTTTTTATTACATTATAGGTTGGTGAAGGGTTGTGTCGCATAAAGTGTATGTGTGTATGTATGTGTGTGTATATACAGTAGGCTCACACCAATAACGACTTCCAAAATAACGTTTTCAGCAATAACGGTAAGTTAGAATAGACACCCACTTTCTATAATAACGTTTAGATTCTCTCAAATAACGTATATCTCGCATTTTGAATAGCGTTTGTTTTCCGAATCTTGTGACGTCAGCCACCCCCACACGGACCCTCTGTCCCTCCCCTCCCCAGTCCCCAGTTCCCGCGCTCTCTTTCCTCGGTTCACTAGTGCTGCGTGTGTGGTTTTCGTCTCTATTGCGCTCTATCTCAAGTGTTGTCGGTCAACAATGGCTTACGCCTCACGTGTGGGAAGCAGCAGTGGTGGTGGGAGGGGGAACTTGCTACCAGAACTCCCGGGAACTTCTAATAATTCCTCTGCCAAAAGTTTGAAAACAAAACGACAAAATCACAAGAACCGAGCATACTCGCTTCAAGATAAAGAAAATATAGTTACAATGCTCGAGAGTGGTGCAAGGAACATTGAAATTGTGAGGAAGTTGAACTGTCCTGAATCTACAGTACGGAATATAAAGAGAAACTTAGTGGAAATCAAGAAGAGTATTTCATTGGCTAAGAAATACTTCGGTAGTGATGGAAATGCTAAGCGAGCTATGAAAGATAAAGGTGATAGAAACAGATTGTTAGTGATTACAGAACATTTTCAAGTGAAATGGCTAGCTAGAAGAAACAAAGAAAATGCAAGTTGTAATGGTAGTGTGATTCGCGACCAGGCAAAGATTTTGTACACTGCGATTGCTAGAAAGAAAAACATCAAGTCTCCCCCTCCTTTCAATGCCTCAGTAGGGTGGCTACATAAATTCAAAAGTAGAAGTGGTATAAAGCATGCAGTGTATCATGGTGAAGTCTCCTCAGCTGACTTGATGGCCGCAGATTCTTTCCCTGAAATTGCCAGCAAAATTGTTCAGGAAGGAGGTTATACCCTAGATCAAGTTTTTAACTGCGACGAAACAGGACTATTTTGGAAAAAAGCACCAAAGTCGACATTCATTTCTAAGAAAGAAAAACAAGCAACAGGGATGAAAATGTCCAAGGATCGCTTCAGTGTCCTTTTAACATGCAATGCATCTGGTGACTATCTCATGAAGCCTTTGGTGATTTACAAATATAAAAGGCCAAGGGCTTATAAGGGATGTGACATGACAAAACTTAATGTCTACTGGGAACAAACAAAGAAAGGTTACATGTCCACTGAGTTGTCAAGGAAGTGGTTTGATGAATGTTTCGTTAAGGATGCCAAAAAGTACTGCCAGAAAAAGAACGTAGCCTTCAAAGTGGTGCTTTTCCTAGATAATGCCCCGAGTCATGCAAAATTTCTAGTAGGACGTCACCCTGCAGTTGAGGTTGTTTTTCTCCCACCGAATACAACCTCCAAAATACAACCGTTAGACCAAGAAATTATAGCAAATGTCAAGTTATTGTACTACAAATATGTCCACGATAAGATGAGGAAGGAAACTGACAAACAAGAAGAATTAAAGGAAGTTGATGAAGATGTGAGCAGCAGCAGCGAAGAGGAGACGCAGCATTCTCCCCCCTCCGCCTCCCCTACGCCGCAATCCACACACACCCTCCACCTCCACCCCTCTACCCACAGCCTCTGCCTCCACTTCTCCACCTGGCATAGTATCAAACCCCTCTGCCGTAATGACTATTACTGCATTCTGGAAGAAATTCAATATTCGGCAGGCAGTAAATTTCCTCGTCAACGCCTGTAATAATATAACGCTGGCAACTGTTAGGCATGGTTGGTCGGCACTGCTACCACACCTCAAGTCAGCTGAGACAGAGAGAAGGCAGACAGCAGACTTGATGAATGAAGTATTAAAAGCTGTTCGCAATATCCCAGCTCCAGGATTTGAAGAGGTAAATAGGGAAGACCTAGAAGAAATGTTAAGAGATGGTGATGCTACTGGTAGTGTTGATGATATCCTGGATGAAGAAGATAGTGATGATGGAGGTGATGCGGCGAGTGAAGCAGAGGAGCATGAGCAGAGAAAAGTGACAACACAGAAGCTGTCACACATACTGGGTGTCTGTACCAGCCTTCATGAAATGATTCAAGACATTGGAGAGAGTGAACAAGGCGAAAGGGAAAAAATGATTGGATTTGTAAATCAGATATCCAGAAATTACCAGAAACATTACAATGACCGAATGAATGACCGCCAACAGTCACTCATCACTCGCTTTCTATCACAATGCCGGCCAGCCCAAGAGCAAGAGATAGGGATGGAAGAGAATGAAAAAATTGATAATATCGGTGAATTGCCCGACGATTTTGATTTCACCGGGTTTGAGGAAGTTTTGACGAAAGTGCGTGAGCCAGACACGAGCAGGAAGAGTGAGGAGGGCGCTGGCGACGGCATACAAATGCCACAGTAGCATGACCTCCATATGTACACGGAACAATCATCACACCAAGCAACTTTTCAACTTCTTTAAGGTGATTATTATATTACGTTTGACAATCTGATACTTACCAGTAGTGATAGGAGAGCCTCAAATGGGAAAGGTGGGTCAAAATCCTGGTGTGGCAGCACCAATTAACCCTATATACATGTATTTCAATGTCACGCAAATAACGTTTTCGCAAATAACGGTGTTTTTCAGGCACTAATTAGGCGTTATTGGTGTGATCCTACTGTATATATATATGTATGTATAGGTTGGTGAAGGGTTGTGTCGTATAAAGTGTATGTGTGTATGTATGTGTGTGTATATATATATATATATATGTATGTATAGGTTGGTGAAGGGTTGTGTCGCATAAAGTGAATTTCGCATAAAGTAAATTGTACATTTCCATAAGAAATAATGGTACTTTAACTTGAAAATGGAGCCTCCTTGTTCCTGTTATTTTAAGAGTTCGTGTAAATTGCATTTATTTAATATTTTTCATGATACGCACTATTTCAAATTCACATAAAGAGAGAGGAGAGTATTGTACTGTACTGCACAGTGAATTTATCTGTCTGTGTGTTATTGGATTACATTACACTATATCTATATCTATTTCTATCTATATCTTTATATCTATTTCTATCTATAGCTTTATATCTATATCTATTACTATCTATAGCTTTATATCTATATCTATTTCTATCTATAGCTTTATATCTATATCTATTTCTATCTATAGCTTTATATCTATATCTATATATCTCTTTTTATGTGAGTTTAAATTATGTGAATTTGAAATAGTGCGTATCATGAAATAAATGAAATAAATGCAATTTACACAAACTCTCAAAATAACATGAACCATTAGGCTCCATTTTCAAGTTAAAGTACCATTATTTCTTATGGAAATGTATAATTTACTTTATACGACACAACCCTTCACCAACCATTAAAAAAAAAGGAGAGTGTACCTGAACAGTATTTTCTTGTAAAACTTCTCCTCCATTTTCACAAGATAATCATTACTATCTAACATAAGGTGGTGGTATATATATATATATATATATATATATATATATATATATATATATATATATATATATATATATATATATATATATATATATATATATATATATATATATATATATATATATATATATATATATATATATATATATATATATATATATATATATATATATATATATATATATATATACATATATATATTTTTTTTTTTTTTTTTTTTTTTTTTTTTTTAAGTACAGTATTTCTATAATGAATCTTATTCTTTGCCTCTAAATGATGCACTTTACATTTAGGATTCCCAGAATGATGAAGTACTTTGAAGGCTGGGGCTGGCTACATAGGAAATGACAAAGGCATCCCAGACAGAGAAGGAGAAGAAAAATCTATACCGTAAGGCACTACTAACCATTTCAGGCCCCATGTTGCATCGTTTTTCGCAAAGATCTTGAAGGTCCTTAGTCAGATAATTATAACATTTTAACACAATGTTTACAACACCCCGCCGTAATTTATGGCGGTATAGTAGTTAGGCAAATTTGTATACTTAAGGAGTTTACTCTTATGATCTTAAGTTGTAGTCAGTGAGAACACAAAATCCTGAGCAAATGTTCGGACAAGGCGAGGTACCCCCTCTTCCTAAATCCCCCACCAGACAACCTCCTCACCATCCCCCTACAACACCCCTCATTCTATCCCCCGTCTCTCTCCCTCTCCCTCTCTTTCACTCTCACTCTCTATCTCACACACACTCTCTTTCCCACTTTCTCTCAGTTGCACACAGGGAAATATAAAGTCTTACTGACTCTTACACATTGTTATTTTAGACTCTAGAGTAATTTCGTAAAATAGATTAAGAAATAAATATTTTATGTGTAATAATGAATTGATGGTTTATGGACACAACCGTGATGGCTTGGTTGTCAGTTTGATATATTTTCACTGTGTGGTATTGTCGCGGCAATTTGAGAAATATAATGTAGATGGTTACTGGCATGTGATTGAAGAAGGTGGTGTGAACGTAGGCTACTGAAGGTGTGTTACATTCCTGCAAGCCAATGGCCAATATACTGAGATGCTCACGTGGGTGTAAAGGTGTGATTGCAATACGACTTTTTAATATGTTCAACCATGGGATGAACTCTGGTGCACTGATAACGATGATGATGAGGATACTATAATATTATTCCTTGAGAGCGATGAAGATTAAAATAAATTACATGTATAATTGTCTGTATCATTATTCCATTAATTATACAAGTAATATTATTTTGTTTACAATTACACCTATTTCCTTCTATTTATTGAATATACCTATTGGCCAATACTGTATATCTCATCACATTATACGAACAATCAAACATGTCCAGAAAAACAACCATATGGAAACTTGCAATATAAGGTTATCATTATTATTTCCTAAGAAACAATTTAACCCTTAACGTCCGGACCGCGGTCATAGACGGCCCCAGGAAGCACCCGGGTCGTGTCTTACACCCCTGCCATGTGGTGACCGGGCGGGATGAAGCACTGCTATTGCCAATGTCGGCATTTGCGAGCCCAATTTGGCTTTTTTTTTTTTCTTGGCTATACTTCACCACCATCCCTACAAATCACCATCGTCAGTCAGTGTGTTACTGACTGTAAACATGGATGGATGTGGATTAGATTTCTCGTGCGTGTCCGATTCTGTGGTGCGCCATGCTTACTTACAACACTGACTGCCACCCGCGCGGGCCACGTTCAGTTGTCGTCAGAGCCACTCCACCTAAGCGAACACAGCCGCGCTCACACGAGAAAGTACCCTTCATTCCTCACTTAATTTCTCGGCAACGGAGAGTCGTAGAGAGCTGAGGTTGGTTTTATTGGAAAGAGGAAGAGTTGATGGTGCTAACAAGACCAAATTTAAGTTGTTCAGTATCGTAGTTTAGACGTACAGAGTAAGTGGAATAGAGCGATTTTGGAAAAATCGGCCAAAAGTGCCCGGCCAGGCAGTAGGGAAAGTAAGACTAGCCCCGGACTGACAAAATGGCTATCCATAGTTATCCCGTCGCGGAGGGGTTAAGCAAAGCAGTACAATGAGATTGAACAACATCATAGCGCAGTTCATATGCAAAAACCATGCAACTCATTGTTGGGGTATCACATTTGAGTTATAATGTAAGCCTTTTGAGAGAAAATCATGCGATATAATAATGTTTAAATCATGTTTTTATATATTGCCGTGTGTTGTGTAATTGAGATAGAGAGTGAGAGTGAAAGAGAGGGAGAGGGAGAGAGACGGGGGATAGAATGAGGGGTGTTGTAGGGGGATGGTGAGGAGGTTGTCTGGTGGGGGATTTAGGAAGAGGGGGTACCTCGCCTTGTCCGAACATTTGCTCAGGATTTTGTGTTCTCACTGACTACAACTTAAGATCATAAGAGTAAACTCCTTAAGTATACAAATTTGCCTAACTACTATACCGCCATAAATTACGGCGGGGTGTTGTAAACATTGTGTTAAAATGTTATAATTATCTGACTAAGGACCTTCAAGATCTTTGCGAAAAACAATGCAACATGGGGCCTGAAATGGTTAGTAGTGTTCTGTGTGTTAAGTAATACCGTGAGTTCTGTGTTTGGCCAGCAATTTCTGGGTTATATGTAACTCTGTGTGATCTGTGCGCTTTGTGTATTTGGGAATGATTAGCATATCCGTTTTTATACATGCGCTAGTGTGGTATTCCCAGGTGGTACTTATGTAGGACCTATGCTATGCCTATGTGTTCTGTGTGTTATCTATCTATCTATCTATTGCCAGATGCCTTAATCCCCGGGGGGGTAGCCACAAATGAAATGCCTCCATGCATTTCTATCCCTTGTTAACTGGCATCCCTCCTTCGCTCATATACCTCCTAACTCCACCCTTCCATCTCATTCTTGGTCTGTCTCTTCCTCTCCATCCCTCCACCTCACTCTCATACACCTTCTTGACCAATCTCTCGCTGCCCATACGTTCTATATGACCGAACCACCTCAAGGTGTTCCTCTTCACACTCTCCAACACATCCACATCCACATTGCATCGTTCACACACTACTTCGTTTGTCAATCTATCTCTCCATGTCACTCCACACGAGCTTCTCAGGTAACTCCTTTCCACACCTCTCACTCTTGATCTGTGCCTCTCTGTCATGGTCCACACTTCACTCCCATATGTCAGTGTTGGGATTATAACACTATCATGCAGGATCTTCTTCACTTCCATACTCATCACCCTATTCCTTGTCACTGACTTCAGCGTTCCTACAACCCTCTTGCCCTGTTGTACCCTCTCCTGCATCTCATCCTCCAAACCTCCATCTTTACTCATCACACTGCCCAGATACTTACATGAGCTGACATTCACCATAACCTGTCCATTCAACCTCACCTCACAGTCTGTGGCTGCCCCTCTCTCAAAGACCATAACTTTGCTCTTTTCCACATTTACCTTCAAATTCCGCCTCTCGCACACAGTTCCAAACCTGTTCACCAGCAGACCCTGCAACTTCCATGCATTGTCACTCACCAGTATTGTATCGTCAGCAAACAGCAACACAGGAAGCTTCCACTCACTCCCCTCCCCCATCATGGGAACACCAACATCCACTGCTCTTCCCTGTATCTCTTTCATGACTCCATCCATATATACACTGAACAACCACTGGGACATTACACAACCTTGCTTTAACCCAACATTCAATTCAAAGAACTCACTCTGCTCACTCTCCACCCTGACTGCCGCTCTTGCACCCTCATATAAACTCTTCACTGCCCTCAATAACTTCCCAGGCACTCCATATATTCTCAGTACTTTCCATAGACCTTCTCGATCAATTCTGTCATACGCTTTCTCCAAATCAATAAATGCAGCATACACCTTCTGTCCCTTCTACAGACATTTTTCCACAACACACCTCAAGGAGAAAATTTGGTCCACACACCCTCTTCTCTTCCTAAACCCACCCTGCTCCTCTCCCACCCAATTCTCTGTCCTCTCTGTGTGTAATTCACATGTGCCAGTTGTTCTGTGAGCCTTGGGTTGCATAGTGCTAAGTGAGTTGAGTGTATTTTGTAAGGGATTAATATTTCTGTGTGTTTGTGTGCTTCTGGTTTTACCACTCGATCAGTGCCACGTGAACTCATCCCAATCTTTCACATAAGTATTTCTGCCTAAACTCCATTTTAATTTATCTCTGTATTCACCAGTACTATTAACACCCACACTTCACTTAAACCGTCCTTTTCTCCTTTGCACAACCCTCTTATCCCTAACCTGATCCAACTGAGCCTCTAATCTTACCCTCACCTCACCTCAATTAACCCAGTCTACATGTCTTTAGTGCCCCCTTTTCAGCTCTGTACTGCACTATACTATATTTATTATATTTGTCTAGACTTTTGCTTCTGTTTCTGTGAGAGTGGGTCAGTGGGGAGAGGAAAAAAGACAGTAGAGGTACAGAGTATATATATGACGTGTGAAAGATGTGAGTATGAAAATAGGTTTAAAAATGAGGGTGAATGGGAATGCCAGACATGCAAGTTGAAGAGTGAAAATGTTGCCCTCACGTTGAAAGCCAGGAATCTAATAGAGGAACCAATGAGTATGAGAGATGAGGTAGGGAGGATGAAAGAGGACATAGAAGACACAGTGAGGGGTGTGCTGTCTAGTAAAGAGGACATAGAAGACACGGTGAGGGCTGTGCTGTCTAGTAAAGAGGACATAGAAGACACGGTGAGGGGTGTGCTGTCTAGTAAAGAGGACATAGAAGACACGGTGAGGGCTGTGCTGTCTAGTAAAGAGGACATAGAAGACACAGTGAGGGCTGTGCTGTCTAGTAAAGAGGACATAGAAGACACAGTGAGGGCTGTGCTGTCTAGTAAAGAGGACATAGAAGACACGGTGAGGGGTGTGCTGTCTAGTAAAGAGGACATAGAAGACACGGTGAGGGGTGAGCTGTCTAGTAAGAAAAAGCAAAGAACACCTCACCAAGGGGGGGGGGATGACGTTTTATGACATGGAGATAAAGAACAGGGCATAACAGATGAGGGAGATGATGATGTAGTAGTGTTGAAGGAAGACACTCATACCATATAAACACAGGAGAGGAAAGAAGAGTGTTGAGAGGAGGATGTTCCCTAGGGTGATAGTAGGGGACAGTATGACAAAGAATATTAGGAGTGTCATTGGCCTAGGCCCTAGAGGGAGAGGGTAGTGGCAACATAAGCCTACCGGGAAGGTGCCGGGCCACAATAATGGAAACAGCCAAGGAACAGGCAGAGGTAATAAATGAGGGAGTGATGGTTATACAGGGAGGTGGTAACGGACTGGAGAGGGGCAGGATTCAGGACACAGTGAATGAGATAGTAGAGGGAGTAAAGGAAATGAAAAAGAGCAAGAAGAATGTGAGAGTGGCAGTGGTATGGGTGATGAGGAGGCCAAGTGAAGACAGGTGGTATGAGCAGAGAAGGAACTAAGTAAATAGACAACAGGTACAGAAGGAAATAAATAAAATGAAAATAGAGATGATGAAGGTTGATGACGTCGGTGTCAGTTTTATTAACATGGACCCATAACTCACTGTGGACCATTTGGGGAGAGACAGGGTCCACCTAGGTATGGAGGGAAATAGGAGACTGGGCAAAAGGGTACTAGAGTGGATCAGGGCATCAGAGCAGCTACAGAGAGTTAGAAAGTCAGCAGACAGACAGAAAGCTAGAGATGATAACTGACAGCACTGTGAGAAAGGAGGAATGAAGAGAATGCGAATAGGGTGTGTGAATGTGCGTGGATGGGGTGTGGGAAAATTGGAAAATATGAGTGATGAATTGTGTGAATGGAATCTGGATATAGGAGGTGTGACAGAGACACAGTTACGTGAGAGAGTGAAGATGAACAGTGATAAGTACAGTATGATTGGACAGGGACGGAGTAAATGGAAGAAGAAGGGTGGAGGTGTGGGATTATTAGTTAGACGTGACATAGACGTGGACATACAGGAAGTGAAAACTGGTGAATGTGAAATGAGTGAGGATATCATGGCTGTGTATCTTAATGTAAAGATGGAAGGGAAGTATGAAAGGATCCTGTTGATTGTGTGTTATATGACTATACATACAGGGTCCAGGAGCAAGACAAGATAATGAAAGAAAATACAGGATATTAGGTATAGGTTGATTGTGGAAAATAGACAAAGAGAGACTATTGTCATGGGTGATAGGAATGGACATATAGGAATTTGAGGAGAGGAAGTGAATGGAAATGGGGAACTTTTGTTAAATTTCAAGGAAGAGTATAGTCTAGAGAACTTGACTGTAACAATAGGTGAGGGACGTGCAACATGGTCCAGGTTAGGGAGTGAATCTGTGATTGATTATGTGCTAGTGAATGAAAGAGCCAGGAGGAGAGTACAGTATATGAGTAGCTCTCTGTTACAACCAGACAACCGCCACACCCCCTTAAGCGAGATAATCGCCTTTAAAGTATAGGTAATAATCACGCATAAGGTAAACACGAATAATTTGTTGACCGTTACTTCACTTCACCAACTTGATATCACCACAATATAACATTTATTGTGGTTTTTAAGACTTCATTAGAGGCCAAATTTTCTTAGCTTTTAATTGATATATGCCAAAATGTGTTCAGTTCCCTATTAAAAAAGATATTACAGGTATAATAAATACGACTGTCATGGAGAAGAGGTGAAAAGTTTATGTTCGTACTGATATATTAGAATAATATGGAGAATTGGTAAATAATAATAATTTATGCTATTTAGATTAAGAAACTACATTGTTTAAGCATTCTATAGGTATAATTGTGAGGCAGTTACATAACAAAATAACTTTAAAATCTTTAAAAGAATAAGTACTATCAAGTCATTATTTTTATTCACGCTGTGTGCGTGGTATGCGGTAGGTTGGTGCGCGCAAGTTGCCAAACGTACGATTCAACCTACATTCCTCTCATCCGTTATTAATATGTCTCACTCACTATCCATATCATTCGCCATACATACATACACTGACATATATAAACACACTGCCATACATACATACACACACTGCCATACACACATACACACACTGCCATACATACATACACACACTGCCATACATACATACACACACTGCCATACATACATACACACACTGACATACATACATACACACACTGCCATACATACATACACACACTGCCATACATACATACACACACTGCCATACATACATACACACACTGCCATACATACATACACACACTGCCATACATACATACACACACTGCCATACATACATACACACACTGCCATACATACATACACACACTGCCACACACACTGCCATACATACATACACACACTGCCATACATACATACACACACTGCCATACATACATACACACACTGCCATACATACATACACACACTGCCATACATACATACACACACTGACATATATACATACACACACTGACATACATACATACATACACTGCCATACATACATACACACACTGACATACATACATACACACACTGACATACATACATACACACACTGACATACATACATACACACACTGACATACATACACACACTGACATACATACATACACACACTGTCATACATACATACACACACTGTCATACATACATACATACACTGCCATACATACATACACACACTGTCATACATACATACACACACTGACATACATACATACACACACTGACATACATACATACACACACTGCCATACATACATACACACACTGTCATACATACATACACACACTGCCATACATACATACACACACTGTCATACATACATACACACACTGTCATACATACATACACACACTGTCATACATACATACACACACTGCCATACATACATACACACACTGTCATACATACATACACACACTGACATACATACATACACACACTGACATACATACATACACACACTGTCATACATACATACACACACTGACATACATACATACACACACTGACATACATACATACACACACTGTCATACATACATACACACACTGCCATACATACATACACACACTGCCATACATACATACACACACTGTCATACATACATACACACACTGACATACATACATACACACACTGACATACATACATACACACACTGTCATACATACATACACACACTGTCATACATACATACACACACTGCCATACATACATACACACACTGTCATACATACACACACTGACATACATACATACACACACTGACATACATACATACACACACTGTCATACATACATACACACACTGCCATACATACATACACACACTGTCATACATACATACACACACTGTCATACATACATACACACACTGACATACATACATACACACACTGACATACATACATACACACACTGTCATACATACATACACACACTGTCATACATACATAAACACACTGACATACATACACACACTGCCATACATACATACACACACTGCCATACATACATACACACACTGACATACATACATACACACACTGTCATACATACATACACACACTGACATACATACATACACACACTGACATACATACATACACACACTGACATACATACATACACACACTGTCATACATACACACACTGCCATACATACATACACACACTGTCATACATACATACACACACTGACATACATACATACACACACTGACATACATACATACACACACTGTCATACATACATACACACACTGCCATACATACATACACACACTGTCATACATACATACACACACTGACATACATACATACACACACTGACATACATACATACACACACTGACATACATACATACACACACTGTCATACATACATACACACACTGTCATGCATACATAAACACACTGACATACATACACACACTGCCATACATCAACACACTGCCATACATCAACACACTGCCATACATACACACACTGACATACATACATAAACACACTGACATACATACACACACTGCCATACATCAACACACTGCCATACATACACTCTCGTCACACATACACACTCACTCTTCTGTGAGGTGTCAGTGAATCGTGTAAACACAGATGCT
Source organism: Petrolisthes manimaculis (assembly GCA_034508575.1). NCBI lineage: Eukaryota > Metazoa > Arthropoda > Malacostraca > Decapoda > Porcellanidae > Petrolisthes > Petrolisthes manimaculis. The sequence goes on along the minus strand of JAWZYT010001860.1, from coordinate 138,554 downwards.
CCTCCCATTCCTGTACCTCATCCTACCATCCCTATATTCCTGTCACCTCATCCTATTCCTTATTCTCCTATTCGTGTGTCTTGTCTGTCCTCACTCATCCTTATCCTGCATCCATTTTTACTCATTTTTATCCCATACTCACCTATTCTTGTCTCACGATCCTACTTTATGTACCCACTCATTTCTATTCATCTCTCTCTCTCTTACACACACACACAGACAGTTCCCGTGCCTCGTCTTGTTCGTGGTAGGTGGCAAGGTCTAATAAGTAAGGTCTGTCGGCGCGCAGGCTGGGGTGTGTAGATGGAGGGATTGTGTGTGTGTGTGTGGATGGAGGGATTGTGTGTGTGTATGTGGAAGGAGGGATTGTGTTTGTGTGTGTGGATGGAGGGATTGTGTGTGTGTGTGTGTGTGTGTGTGTGGATGGAGGGATTGTGTTTGTGTATGTGGAAGGAGGGATTGTGTGTGTGTGTGGAAGGAGGGATTGTGTGTGTGTGGATGGAGGGATTGTGTGTGTGTGTGGAGGGAGGGATTGTGTGTGTGTATGTGGAAGGAGGGATTGTGTGTGTATGTGGAAGGAGGGATTGTGTGTGTGTGGATGGAGGGATTGTGTGTGTGTGGAAGGAGGGATTGTGTGTGTGTGTGTGTGTGTGTGGATGGAGGGATTGTGTTTGTGTATGTGGAAGGAGGGATTGTGTACCTGGATGACAGTTCACGGTATTAGTAACGGGAGACAATGGAAGAAGTTTCTATCAAGATAAGGCCTAAATTTCTCCAAGTTAAAAGATGTTGTTCAGCAAGAACGTAAATACGCACATTTTTTAAGCCAAAATTGAACCCATCACTGACCCCAACCTTCGTGTTGACTGGTACAAGGATGGTCAGCCAATTCAGATGGGATAATTCTTTCGCCTCATTCATGATTTTGGTTATGTGACGAAACTTTGGTTCGCGGCTGTATCTGCCTTATTGTATGCGTGTGTATGTAAAGTATGCGAGTGTGTGCCTGTTTGTGTGTGTGTTGTATTGTGTTATCTACTGTGTGTCCTGTAATACAGAATTACAGGCTAGGGTAGAAAAGAAAATATATAGAGAAACACACATACCCACTAAACCAACACTGCCATTATCAGCCTAAGAGAGAGAGAGAGAGAGAGAGAGAGAGAGAGAGAGAGAGAGAAGGACATACAGTCTGTCAATGATGCACGTATCCACGGTTGAGTTAGTACCCACACTCGTTCAGTTACACTCAGTTTTAGCTGGTAAAATCTGGAGTAGAAATCAGGGGTACAGCAGATATTAGATTGACCAATCACAAACACTGTAAGATAACCCACCTTACTACTCCAGGTTTTACTGGCTAAAACTGCGAGTAACTGAACGAGGGTGGGGTACATGCATCGACAGACTGTACACTCTCCCGTCCCATCCCATTACTCATTCTCTTTCTCTCTCATCCTTCCTCGGTAATCTACCACTCTTCTCACACTCCACTTACTTCATTCCCTCATTCCACCCTCGTTCTCTCTACCTGTTCATCATCTCCCACTCTTTCCATCCCACTACTATAATCTTTCCTTTTTCAGTACTTTCTTTTACCTATTTCTCCCCACCATTAATACCCTGCTATCTCCACTCCCTTTCTTACTTCCCTCATCACCTTTCCTCACTCATTCCCTAATTACCAACCCATCCTCCCCCTATCCCTAACAGTCATTCAACACACATAACTTCAAGGTCAGTCAGGAAGGGTGAGGGAGTAATAAGACAGGGAGGGAACACCCTCCCCCCTCCCCCGCAAACACACACACACAACTCTGAAGTAAACCACAGGACTTTACTGTACTCTATTATAGTATACTGACTGTATACCCACATCTATAGAATAATATTTGAGAAGGTAGAGGTGGAGAGCTGGAGAAAATGAATCATAGTCTAGTAACTCGCTATGAGATGGTGTTAAATTTGCGTTGGAACCTCACCAATAAACCATTATCAAATGCGCGGCAAGGTTAATCCCATTCGTTCCCTATGTCAATAAGTATCATTCGGTGTGTCATAATGCTTCACACGGTGTTAACTGAGACTGAGAAATTATAATTTGGTCTACATTTCATTGACCAAACAGATGTAGAAGATTGCTTCGTCGAGGAGGTAATGACAGACACACCTCAGGATGAGAGATGTACTCGCTTTACAGACTATCTGGTTGATAATTAAGTAACAGCAGAATCAAAATATCCTCCAGTGCTTTGGGCTGAAGTCCCTTCAAATACAAAGCGTACCAACAATTCAGCTGAATCTTTTCATGCTCATTTCAATGAGCAATTTTATACATCCCCTCCATCTATATTAATTTTGTGTTGATGGATGTACTAGGAAAGCTCCAGCCTGCTACTAATATTAAGATGAGGAGTATCGGTAAACCAGCAACTACACGGAAAGTTGAACGAGACAGGACAGAATATGCCATGGCACAATACAACAAATTTATCTCTGACGAAATAAACCGACACAATTACATGAAGTGTTTAGGTAACTGATTCCCAGCAAGAACAAACATGTAACTTTGAAAGGAGTGAAAAACGCGATGAATTAAGAATAAAAAAACAAAATCCTTCAAAATCCCCGTGGTAAGCAACAGATGATAGCGTCTGGCTAACGGAAGAGGTGAACGATCATTAAAGAACTGCTAAACAAGCCGACTTTCAAGTCCCACTCAGCCGCGCTTTTGATAGAAATATATCAGCGCTTTCAATGATGACCCGCCGCGCTTTTGATATGCCAATCCGCGCTTTCGTAAAAGGGCGCCTGACTGTGACTCAGTCAGAAGAGGGGCGCGATATTATTGTCCACAATAGTACATCAGCACGGTTAAATACCTTTTGCGAGTAGGCTTTTACCTAACAGGATTTAATTGTGCATCACTATAATCCATCTGAATGAAATACCCTTCCTTGTATGCAACATCAAAAACAAATACTCTGGCTTCTATGAAGGATACAGATTCACTCTTTGGTTTTCAATTCACTATGTAATTGCTGGCGCATTCTCACAACTAGATACTAATAACGAATAGCATACCGAATAATGTTGCAATACGAGTCAAAGTCGTTAATATCACTCGCGGATAAATTTCCTTTCAATATTCCCAAATGCACTGTCACACGGTAAAAAAGTGTCCAGGCACGAGATACGTGTTCTATAAATCTATGGTTTTTAATCGGCCACTGTGCACTTCGTGGAGATAGTTAAGTTTTTAGCCTCCACAATTGTCACTAAACACGATTAGATGTTTGAAAGCCTTCTTATCAAAATCAAACTCAAGATCAATCCACTTTTTAAGACAGCTAGCTATTTCGACAGAGCCACGTCCACCTGTAACCTCGTCCCAAACAAACATTGTTGATGTATTTGTCTTGACGTTATGAATACAAAAATTATACATCCACAACTTGGGATGGTAGTATGTAACACTTGTGGAGTTTTGGTATAGGGATAGTCTTCTGTAATTCTATGCAAATAACAGCTACATTATTATTCTTATTTTCCTTCTTCTCCTTCATTAATCGTTGACCTTCTGATGCTTTCGCCTTGTGTTGCCTTAGCTGTTCTTTTCCTCCCTATTATCTCTCATTCGCTACCGAAAGACAGAAAGACAGAGGAAAACAGCTAAATACACACACACACGCACGCACACACACACACACAGAGAGAGAGAGAGAGAGAGAGAGAGAGAGAGAGAGAGAGAGAATAAATAGATAGATAGAGTCAGCATATACTAAGAAAGTCATTTTAATTGGCTGTTTTTAAATTTCTCTCATTTCCCTCTCTCCACGTACATTCTCTCATCTCCCTACCTCCCCCTCCTCCCCCTCTCTCGTTTATTAAGTAAATTTCCTGTAAGGAAGGGTAGGTCGAAAGTTACTACAATAATACCTCAATTTGACCCTTACAGTGTGTGTGTGTGTGTGTGTATGGGGGGGGGATGGTGGGGTGGGTACGCATGTGTGGTCAGCTATGCCTGTGACTTTACTGGTGAAAGAAATACGTTTGTGTTTGTGTCGATCGACCTACAGGAAATTTTGTGAGCTCACAAATTATTATAATTGGATTTAATTAATTATGCATCTTATTCGATGCATTGTCATAATTTTATTAAGAAATATTGAAGTACTTTAAAGAGTTCCCTAAAATGCAGTACGAGAAGTTGTCGGTACGGCGCCGCGCGCCGGGCACCACCCACCCACCGGCATCGTTCAAGAATTTTTCCTTTACTATTTATGTCAATATTGTGATAACTACATGGATTTACAGTTTGTTTTTGCAATAAATATGTATATTAATGTTTATACTCTATAGCAAACGTTCCCAACTGCTAATAAAATAATCACATAAAGCATGAAGTAAATAATAAGAAATCACGCATGGGCAACATGACCGACGGCTCAGTGCTCACAGCTACACACACTCGCTTGTCATTGTCTCCACAGTACTTCATTCTATTTCAAACGTTCTAGGCCTGTCTATATGCAAGTTAAGATGATAGTAATTTGTTCATTAGATAGAAGAGGAATTGTAGAAGTGATTCATGTTAATAACTCAATTTCAGGGTAATGGCGGAAGTCTGGTTGTAACACTGAGGGCCTCATATGTGGATGGATGAAGAGAGAAGGATAGATTTGATGAGTGACCATAACATGATAGTATTAGAATATGAATGTGTGAGAAAGGCAGCCAAGAATGTAGTAAAAGGAGGGCAGAAATGGAGAATACGAGAAGCAAGATGGGATTTGTATAAGTGTGATTTGAGGAGTATGGAATGGACTATGGATGGAGGAGTGGATGAACTGAATGATTCCCTGGTTAGGAAAGTGACAGAGGTGGGTGAGAAAAGGATAGGAAGGGTAAGGAATAGAAATAAAAGAAGTTTGATGAAGAGTTGGTGGAATAAAGATAATGAGAATGTGAGGAAGAAGAGGAAAGAGAGTAATAGGAAATGTAGAAGACTGAGGAAAAATGTAGGTAATAGGGGAATATGTACTGAGTATTTTGTTATATGCAAATGATGTGGTGATTATGGGAGAGACAGGTGAGAGAGACAGGTGAGAGAGACAGGTGAGAGAGACAGCTAGGTGAGGTTCTGTAGAGAATACTTGATGTAATTACAGAGTATGGGAATGATTTTAATGTCAAGTTTGGGAGTGATAAGATGGGGATGACCGGGATATAGGTAGTACGTGGAGACTGGGTGGAAATGGGATTGAAAGGACACGAGTATAGATACTTAGGAATAATTGTGGATGAGAAAGGGTGTGATTGAAAGGACACAATATATAGATACTTAGGAATAATTGTGGATGAGAAAGGGTGTGATAGGACAAAGACTGATAGGTTATCAAGAGCAAACCAGTGGGTAGGAAGACTAGGAAGTGTGTCAAGGTGTAGAGCTAATAAGTATGAAGTAGTGTATGGTGTATGGAAAGGTAGGAAGTGTGGTAAGGTGTATGGAAAGGTAGGAAGTGTGGTAAGGTGTATGGAAAGGTAGGAAGTGTGGTAAGGTGTATGGAAAGGTAGGAAGTGTGGTAAGGTGTATGGAAAGGTAGGAAGTGTGGTAAGGTGTATGGAAAGGTAGGAAGTGTGTCAAGGTGTATGGAAAGGTAGGAAGTGTGACAAGGTGTATGGAAAGGTAGGAAGTGTGTCAAGGTGTAGAGCTAATAAGTACATACATACATACACACATACATAGGATAGGAACAACATTGAATAGACTGGAGGTAGTACAGAATAGGATAGGAAGATAGTGATAGGAAGAAGGATAGACAGTGAGAGAGTACCGTTGTAAAGGTGACACTCAGTCATCATCATCACTGGCAACACTGACGCCTCAGATCATCACTGGCAACACTGACGCCTCAGTTTGTTTACCTCTGTGAAGCTCAAAGCCTGGCAGGGGAATATTTTAGTATTTATTTGCATTTTAAGGGCATTTAAGGATATTTTAAGGGCTCAAGATTATATTAAGGGTTAGTTAAGGGTATACAGTTAATGGTGAAGGGACATAAATAAGGGTAAATTGTTGAAATAAGGGAATTTTGAAGGGTTTAAATAAGGGTGGATAATAATGGCTGTGTTAAAATGTTACCATAAATATTGGAATGACTACGTTTTATTATTTTTAAGGGTTCACTGTTATTTTAAGGGTATATAAATAAGGACAAATTGGAGAAATAAGGGGATTTTTATTGATAAAGGATTTAATTAACATGAAATAAATTAATTAACATTAAATTTATTTATTTCAGAAATGGGATTACAGAAGGATTTACATACGAGGATTTACAGAAGGAGGATTACAAAGACTACACCAAGGTATTTATGTAGAAGAATTATTATGGGTAAATTTACAGAAAACCTGGGTTCACTATATTGTATATATTAGTATCATTACCCACTATTTTGGACCATTCTAAGACACTTTTCATCTATGGTGTTTCTCTCGGAAATGCCTCGTTTTCGAAATATGCCCCGTTTACAAACATGATATGGAAACTAGTCTTACCTGACCTGACCTGACCTAACCTAGACCACAGCAGACTACCGGGACCTAACCTGGGCAAACTACCGGGACCTAACCTGGGCAAACTACCGGGTATAACCAGTGTAAACTATCATAAAATGACCTGGGCAAATTTCCAGGACCTAGCCTAATGTGGTGATACTGCTCAAGCCTAGCTGAAAACCCAGTTATTCTGTAATAATACATTATGATCTATCTATCTATCTATCTATAGCTCTGATGCCTCGCTCCCTCCGGGAACTTCCCCCAAGGGGGTGGCCACGGCAGAAAAGTCTCCAGTCTTCCCTGTTCCAACACTCCCTCCTTACTTGGTCCAGCCCTCCCCTCCCTCTCACATTACTCTCCTTTACATACTCCCTCCTTACTCCGTACTCTGTCCCTCACATTACTCTCCTTTACATACTCTTCCACTCTGTTCCAACACTCTCTCCTTACTCCCTACTCCCTCTCATGTTACTCTCCTTTACATACTCTTCCACTCTGTTCTGCCATCTAACTGGTGGTCTGCCTCTCACACCACAGCCCACAACTTCACTTCCATACACCTTATTTACAAACTCCTCACCTTGCATTCTCTCTACATGTCCAAACCACCTCAATGTATTACATTTCATATTATTATTATTACTACCATTTTTATTATTATTATAACTACTATTATTATTACTACTTCAACTACTTTTATGATTATTATTATCGGTAAATATTGAAAGAATTATAGTTATTGTGTATGGTGTTTCTACCTTTATTGAGTTCATTTTTAACATCCATTTTATTGTGCAAATTTAATGTTTTATCCATACATAAATCACCTAGCCTATCCTAACATAACCCAACCTAACCTAACCTAATCTAATCTAACCTAACCTAACCTAACCTAACCTAACCTAACCTAACCTAACCTAGCCTATCCTAACATAACCCAACCTAACCCAATGTAATCTAATCTAACCTAATCTTAACCATTGCAGACTACCAGGACCTAACCTGAGCAGACTACCAGGACCTAACCTGAGCAGACTATTGGAAGTTTCACAAGGTAAGTAAGACCTAGATCAAAGTTATTATTATTATTATTATTATTATTATTATTATTATTATTATAACATATATAAAACACCTGAATTTAGGAAAAAAATTACATGTGTCAATAATGGTGCAATTTTTATTATTATTATTATTATTATTATTAATATGAAAATTATTATTATTATTATTATTATTATTATTATTAATATGAAAATTATTATTATTATTAATATTATTATTAGTATTAGTATTATTATTACATATACCGTACCATAAAACACCCAAACTTTGGACATTTTTTAGGTGTGTTTGTGAATAATTGTGTTAATAATGGTACAATGTTATTGGTATTAGTGTCATGTGTTAGCCAGCCAGCCAGGTAGCCTACAGTACCTACCCAATACATATAACAAACAAAATTAACCATGCTAAATTGGCTTCTTCTTTTTTTCAATTTTCAAGTGTCTGAAGTTCGGCAGAAATTTCCGAACTTGTGACAGCTCTTGCCAATAGGAGGTGCAAGGGGAGGGGGAAAATATTACCACATACTTCCAAATTTGTTATTTTTTTATCATGAAATTAGCAGTTAACGGGGCCACCTTCTTTATTATTAATATAACCACATATTTCTCATTCATATTATGTTTCTACAATGTTATTTAAAAGCTCATAAATACGTTTGTATTTGTTTTTTATACTGTTCTTTGATAATGACCGTATATGTCTCAGGGTGAAGATATACTTGTGGTACATATAATTAAATATGTAATATAATATCAATTCTTATATGAATGTTCTCAATGGTCGTCATCTTTGGTATATATGTATATAATGGGCAAATTCGTTTAAGGAGGCTACGAGCACATTCACAGGAAAAAGGTATTATAGTCATAATATGGAAAGATATTTAGTTATATACAAAGAAAATAATCTTTAGATTACTTGAAATTTACCATTGAATGTTCATATACGTTTATCTCCTCTATATAACTATATATCTACAAACTTTATTAAAGCAAGAAATGCGTACTTTATTATTAGGATGAATGTCGATCATAATTGACTACAACCTTATAATGCTACATGTTTATGCAAAAGAAAACTATTGTAAAGTCATAAATAATATTTTTAAGTCAAATTAGTCCGTGTGTGAGCCGTTAAATGAAAAAGACTAAGCACAAGCCTTATCACAAAGTAGAATTATCATAAGCCCGTACTCTCTGGTTTCTGGGGTGGCTGGGGTATGAGCAAACATAAACAAACTGGATGTTCTGCGCCTCTGTTGCCATTCTTATGGTTTTCGGGCCACATTGGGCTACTTTGCGAATGACTGCTGACGCGTAAATTGTTCATGTACGACCTTTGAATAATCCAAATCGTACATTAATCTTCACAAAATATGAATTTTTAAGAATGAATTACAATATAATGACGTATATACTAAGAATTTGTTCTTTCTCTGGCCACTGGTTGGGCTACTTTTGTTCGTTTGCCTAGACTTTAGGAGGTTTCCCGCCACCAAGTGGCTACAATATCCTGTAGCAACTAACAACACTGTCGTAGCAGATTCTGCTTGTAGCTCCAGCTTCGTCTTGGTTATAGTTATTTAACCATGACAAATTACGCATGTGCCGTGGCCGACTGCAAATCAGACTCAAGACAGAAAAAGAATATGAGACATCGCTACCTCAAAGGTTGGGCAAGGTTTCCAGCTGCTATGAATTCCCCTAAGAGAAGAAAGCTGTGTGAAGCAAGGTGCAGGAGGGGAGCAGGTTGGAAGGCCATGAAAAACAATGCTATTTGCTCCTTGCATTTCATAGGATGGGACAAAGGGAAACCGTAGGGAGAAAATTCCGACCCAGTTCTTTTTCATTATAATGGATGGGGAGATAAGACCTTGAGCTCTCGGCTGAGGCCGGAGCTAAAAACGTCATGGAAGTGATAACAAGAGAGAAAAATAGCCTTCAGTGTCAAGTCAAAGTACCTAATGTGGAAGTTGATGAACCATGTACAAGCATCCCTTCAAGCACAGCACCCACATCTAATGTTAGTCAACCTACAATAAGTGAGGAAGAGATGTTGCTTGATGACATTCAGGACTGGTGTGTGGTTGAAGTATCCAGCAATCAGAATGTGTCGGCATCTACACATGCAGGTAATTATCTCAATATTTGGTCATAATAAGCCACAGAGAAGGAATTTATTGACCAAATCTGTTTATGGTTTGAATGGTTATTTTTCATGTCTTACAGAACTGGTAAAACAGTGAAATAAAGTTATGTCTTTAATGTTTTCCTTTTCTATGACAAAATTCAATGTTATAGTTATCTTCTTTCTCAATCACTTTCATTTTGGTAGATAGACCACTTGTGGGAGAAGGCATTTTGTATAAAAAAGTGAAATATCTTTTTAAAATTTTCAGTTCAAGAGAAGAGAATGCTGGCTACTGCAGACCACACTTATGCGAGTGCACTTCCAGACAGAGAAGCAGAAGTAGGAATACGAGTAGGAGATTCAGGGGTGCAGATTGACCAGGTGAAGCATGATAAGACTGAAAAGGTTAGTGCTTTTATCTATACAATATGTACATCCTCTGAAAAAGGGGGAACTACCAGGACTAAAATGAGGACACACCACCATTCATTCTCACTTATCGGCCCCAGGCCTTAATGTTTACCCAGTTTTTTTGCATATTTAGTTGTTTCACGTATAGTGTCATTGTATGTGCAACCCATCATGTATTCCACAAGTTGGTGGCATCTGTATCTTTGCAATATATTTACTTTCATGCTGCAGCTTAGGTATAATGATAATTACTTTTTTCAGGTGAAGCCGAGTGGTGAGGGACCTCTGCGGACAGCCTTCACAACAAAAATATTAGAGAGTAGCAAAACTATTAAGAAGTATACAGGAATGGTTGACAGAGGACATTTAGATTATGTATTTCATGTTGCCGAGGAAACTACGTCAGAAAAGAGATCTCGGTCAAACAGACTTAGGAAACTGTCTCACTTCGAAAAATACTTAATGACTCTTGTGTTTATAAGAGTAGGCTTTGACTACCAAATGTTAGGCCATTTTTTTGAAGTGAGTAGAACTATTAAGAGTAATACTGTCTCCATATGGGTACGTATAATCTACGATATATTGAATGGGTGCCTTATAATTATGGCCTAGTGCTGCAACAGTATGTGAGTGTCTTCCAGTAGATTATCCTTCTGAATTTGCAAACACTAGAATAATCTTAGACTGTACTGAGGTCTTTACAGTAAAAGCAACTAATCCTTCTATACAAGCTGCTACTTACTCATCATACAAGCATCGTAATACGTACATTGAAGTTCCTTGTAGTAGTAACACCTTTGGGACATATAACATTTGTATCAAGAGTTTATGCAGGAAATGTTTCTGACAGGTACATAACAGAAATGGAGTTTCTTGAAAAGGTAGAGCCAGGAGATGCTATTATGGCAGATAGAGGGTTTAATATTGGTGACTTCCTCCTTCAGCGAGGTGCAAAATTATATATGACACCTTTTACAAGAAAGATGGAGAATGGAACAAGGAGGACACTAAATCAAAATGAAATAACTACAACACGGAAAATAGCAGCCCTACGTATTCATGTTGAAAGGGCAATTCAGAGGATGAAGACTTTCAAAATTTGTTCTCATTCGGTGGACGCTACTCTGTGGCCAATCATGGATTATATTATTGTAATTGTAGCTGTTCTTGGCAACATGATGGTTCCACTTAAAGAATAGTAACTAATATGTATTTAAGCATGGTATTTACTTTGACTTAACTACAGGTGGAGCTCTGTTAAAGATTTACCAAAAAGGAGTAAACAAGGCTTTGTTTACAAACAAGAGTCTACTACTGCGATAGTCAAAGGAACAAGAACATGAAGGAAATACCCTTCAAAAGCTCCGGCTCTTAATGATTCAAGTGAAATAATAAAATATCCATATGTAAAGGTCTCAAAAATATTAATTATGTTTTATCTTGATTTTCATATTCATATGGTTATATTGAAATTTTGAAAATGAACCCTTTTTATTGAGGGTGAACCCCTCGGATAAATGATTCAATGTCGGTAAAAGAAAATGGATGGGAGGAAGAGAGTGAGTGAGTGAGTCAGTCAGGTTGGTGTGCGTAAATTATGAGTTGACATTTCTAGTCCTTCCAACCTTCGTTTTATATCTAGATCAATAATGTTTTTACCCTATTTGCAGAGATAGGTGATGCATCTGTCATATAAATTTCATCAACGTGTCTCTTGTAGATTTTGTGTAAAACGGTAATTACCTGTCAATTTGAGAGTTTTCGAAATTATGTAATGGCGGTAAAACTATGAATAGATTATCAATTTCCTTTGGTACACTGATAAGAGACATCCTGAAACACCTACAATGTTTTTTTGTAAACTAAGCAAATGAGAGAAGTGATTTATGCCACGACAAAAAATAGAAATAAAAATTTAATAAAATCGACTTTTAAAATTATAGCATATATGTATTTGATGGAGGTAAGGTATGATTGAGCTGACATTAGTAGATATATGCTGTGTGAACAATTTGAGAAAAAAAATATTTAAATTACATAATTACACAGTGAGATATTCTCACCTGGATGCGAGAAAATAACTTTTGAGATAAATGCACTTTTATGTTATAAAGTTTTCTACCCCATAAAAATGGTGGCAATTAATAACAAATTACATTTCTTACTTCCATATCCCTTCAGCATTTCATGGAACGTCTGTAGTGGAGGTTCAGGTCATTACAAGTCATGTTTATGTCACCTGTGTAGCCCCAGTGTCGGAGAGTTCTCCAAGGTCAAGTAGACCTCTTCTAAAGCAAGGCTCCTGGTCCCCTGTTATTAATATATCAAATCTATATAATACTTGATAACAATATTATATATTTGTGATATAAAAATAACATATTCAGAGGGTATCGGTGGAGCCTACCCACCTCATTGTTGCCAGGAACATACACTTTAGTAACCACCAGGTTGGTAGTCAGGGCCAGGTGCTGTCTTGGGTTTTTTCTTTTTTTTCTTTTTTTTCTTGGCGTTATTTTCTTGTTGTCCATTCTTTGCCTGGCTTCAAGACTAGATGATGTGGCAAAGAAACCGAGATATTGCAAGAATTTATTTGCCACGTACCCAAAATTGTGATCTATTATTGTCAGTTGTGTTGCAAAATTCACTCTGTTCATGCCAGCATGTTTGGCTTTGCTCTGGTGTTTCCAATGCTTGGAATGAAAGCCTGCATTTCTGTTCTGGCTTTCACCTTTCAGACATTTCTGCAGGAGCACAGGGCTTGATAAGTCACTGTAAATGTCTCTTATTCTGTCCTCATACTTCTTTTCGATTCTTATATAGTTTCTCATGATGTTGTGTGATGGGAGTGGTTTGTCTTCCTCTATGGCTTTCTTGAAGATACACCATGCTGAATCACAGTGAATGTGGTGATGATTTCCATCCCCATCTTTTGATATTGCATGCCAGAATCCTGACACGATTTTCAGTTTCATGGTTGTACAATCTGTTCTCACACTATCCCTGATTGCCTTTCCATAATACCGTTGGAAGGCATCAATTTGCTTATCTGTCAGTTGGTGTTTTCCACCAACTAAACTTCTCTTGATAACTTTCCCGGTTTTTGTGGTTTTGTCTTCCTTTAGCTTTCTTAGACGTGTGCCCATTCTTTTCTGAACGTGGTTCACACACTCTTCCTTCACTACAGTTACATCATTGTAAGGTCCTTTTCCTCCATTCATACTACTTACTGCTTTGAAGGAACTCGAGTCTCCATCTCCTAGGAATGTTTCTAGGCTCCTTCCCCATAACCTTACAGCTCCTTCTGCCTCCATACCACCCGACGTACCATCAAAGTTCTTCTGACACTTCCTTGCATGTTCAGTTCTCCTCCACTCCTCGAAGCTTTTCTTATCTTTCTTTTTCTGTGCAACAACACATGGCCAACAAAAATTGCACAATATTTCAAAGTCAAGCGTCATTCCTGAGCTAATATCCATTACGATAGTCGCACCAATATGTGATTTATGCCCTTTCGTCATCAAAGTGCCATCGAAACTTACGTCTGCACACAATTTTCCATCATTGACTTTTGTTTTTCCTTCCTTTTCGTATAGCTTTTCAACACAGCTCTTCACCACAAGTTGTTGTTTATCATAGAAACTGTTCATTTCTAAATATATAAATTTTGCTCTCTCTAAAAAAGTAGTAGTGGACATTTCCTTGGCACCCATAGCACTAGAGAGCCGCGACTGTCCTGCTCTCCCATACCCTTCAGTCAGAGCATGATATACATACGTAATGTTGCCCTCAGTAAACTTGCCACCCTTACATTTGTTAGGCTCTGAATGGTGTACAATCATTGCACGAGAGGGTAACTAATGCCCTAGTATTGTTCACATCCTTTGTATCTCGCAGTTCACTAGGCAGTAAACTATGTCTGATACTTGCTGCAGACACGTGGGGAGTGTTTAGTGGAGGGAAGGAAGGTGCAGCTGCAGTGACACCCTGGGGACAAGGGAGTGACTCTTCCACCCCTTCTCTCTGTTTCTCACGTCTTATTCTTTGCCTTGCCAGCCCTTTCACACGATTTATTTCATCGAGTGCCTTTCTTTTCGCACTAACACGAGGCATTGTCACTTTATGGGGTAGAAAACCACTCAAATAAAAACAATAACAGAAGCAACAGGTTTGAAATCATGCATGTGTACTCGCTCTCCTTCTATCGATCGCACTGGCAACGGTATGAGTAGGCAGTGGTGCCGCGTTTTCTACACAACAGTGTGGAATACTAGAGTGTTGCCATCATCAGGGCTACATTTTTCACATATAGGTTCTTAATTGGCAACTGAACACTGCGAGTTGTAATGTGTCAATATTCTGCTGATTAAATCATTCGTGTAGAAGAAAACGTATATTGAGGGTGAAATTAGTTAAAGTTTACACTTGTATCACATTACTGATGATTATATTTCTTTTGTTGTATTGTTGTGTCTCAAAGAACTTATTATTCAGAGCTCAATTGTTTATAAAGGGAAAATGAATTATAAGTGTATATAAGAGTGTTTTAATTCCAAAATATATCAATCATATTTGTAAACTTAACAAAAATCAATGAACATATATAACAACTAATTGCATAAACATGATCCCTATTCCCGCACCCCCTTAAAGACAATCCGTCATTGCCTGAGATGGCTTAAACTTAAAACACCCCCCATGCTGTCTGACTGCTTCTGAAATTTAACAGAATCTAAATTTAGCTTGTTTCTGATATCTGTTTTGATTAAATGTAATTTAGAAAATAGACGTTCTGCGTCAGTATTTGTGACAGGCAGTGCTAAAATGTTTAATGAAAATATTGCCAAATTCCTGAAAACATAATCATTACATTTTGTCACATTTGCAAGTTTATTGTAAAATGAAACGGGATCACACGATTTTGTATTCAAATCGGTGGGCAATGGAATGCTATCCAAAGTTCACCATTCATTGTCAAGTTTTTGAATGTCACCCACATACATTCTCGGTAAACATTCTACTAAGGGGAACAATGAAGGCATCGTATCTCGCGATCTTGGGTCAATGAATTTTTCTGGAAGAAAGTATGAAGTCATTTGCAAGATTGGATCATTAATGTCGAATCTTTTTTTTATTTCCTCACACAGTTTTATCATGTACATTCTGCACCTTCCCTTCACATCGTGTACCTTATCATTATTTCTACTATACTCCTCTTTTTGCAGTAATCCATGCACATATCAAAGTAAATATACATTACTTAAAGGAACATGATTACTTTCCTGGGCTGTGTCAAATGTCGATATATTAGCTCTATCAATTAAATCTTTGCGACAAAAATATTGCAATGTAGTTTTATAAAGTATGCTTAATTGAGAATGCACATGATAAATGGTTGGAGTGTCCTTTTGAAACAATAGGTTTAAATTACTTAAAGTTGGCAAAATAAATTGTAAAAAATTCATATATAAAAACAGAAGGGTCATTTAGATCTTTTAAAATGAGGGTTACTGTTCTTAGTTTTTCTTGCACTTCAATGTTTGAAAAATATTCCTTCAATGCAATCCATTGTTCTAAAATTCTATTTACAGCGTGATGGAAAGACAGCCAGCGAGTTTGGCAAGGATGGAGAATTTTATGTGGCTTTATTTCCAATAATGACTGAAACCTTTGAAATTCATGTTTTCGCTTGGCGCTGTGTGCAAAATGTGTGTAAATATTTCTTATTAGAACTTCGCAATGTCTTGGAAGTGTTTTAGCAGCCTCTGATGCACAAAGATGTAGCGAATGACAAATGCATTTAAAAATAGTTATTCCAGGCAAATTTTGCCTTAACCTACTGCTTAAAGAATTATAATCCCCCATGATGTTAGATGCTCCATCTGCAGCAAAACCAATAAAATTATTGAGAGGAATATCATGCGAGTTCAATGTTTCCAGTAAAATTTTGAATAAAGACTGCCCACTAGATCCAGCCATCTCATCATCTCTTCCATAGATATTAATCAGATCGAACATTCTTGTAAAAAATTTCCCCTTGAGTGAATAAAAAAATGTTACAATAAATGTTAAGCATTTTGTTGCACTTGCATCTGTTGACTCATCAATTATAACTGAAAATTTATTTTGCCTCAACTGTAGCACCAAGTCCTCTGCTATAACACATCCCAATTTCTTAGTAATATTTGTGCATTTAGTTATTTTCATTTGCAGTCCTTGGGCAATAGCAGAGTCAGGAAATATAGCCTTACACAGATCAGTTAAATGGTCGGCAATGAGGAATGGAAAATTATGCTCAGCTATAAAACAAATTATTAAAAGCATTGCAAAGTTTATTTGGCCACTAAGACCTGCCACTGCTGAAGTACTCTGCTCCGGCTGATCTTGCTGGATGGAACTGGCGGCGTGTATCTGTGTCTCCTGTGAAAAAGAACATAAGAAATCATATAATTATGATAGCTACCCATTTTCTACATGTGTGTAGCAATTCATGTTCTGTCTTTACGGTTATATATTATGCATGCAGAACTACGAAATGTTTATGCTCCCAAGAGGATTAATATTTTATAATATTATCAATAATTTTATACTGTCCATTGTATAAGTTCATTAGATTAGGTAATTCGAACAACCATACTATGGCAGAAGGATTGTAGAACATCTACTTGGCCAAAACAATAAAGGTAAAGAAGTAAAATGTTGATAATGTTAATTCTGAAAAAAAAAAAAATGCATATAAAACTTCATTCACATAATAACACATTAAATAATAGGTGGAGGCCGTTGCAAAAGCTAACTCCTCGATACCAAGCTTGATGTCGTTATAATTCAATAGCAAATCACAGTGCACGCCGCACGGACGATAGCCAATCAGAAACGTCAGTAAGCAGTGACGTAATGTTGGAAAACTTCATTCAGAATCCACTGGCAGGGGTGCCAGACGTACGATAATTATCGTACATGTACGATTATTTACCCCTCTGTGTTTGTAATTATCGTACGGTTTGTACCATAATTTTCTATATTGTTACCCAATTTATAAATATATTACAAATTTCGACTCGGATACATCTAATAAAATTTCTAAATTAATAATGACATCATATATTAGCTTGAATAAGGCTGATTATGAAATGTAGAATTTTATTCTACACTTTGAGGAATAAGAAAACTTCTATTTAATATGTGACAAAATAGAATTGGGGATCGTGCTTGTCAATGAAACACATGCAGTTTTTTATTTCATTTATTGTCTTACAAGTATCACATTATTTACTCACTACATATAGATTTATACAAAAAATTTCGTTGCCGACATTGGATGTAGAAAAATATTCTACGTGCGGTTGCCAGGTGTCGCTATTTTTCTACGTTAGCAACTAGAATTCTACAAAACGGCAACACTGTGAGTAAGCAGAGCTGCTGCCGGCCACTGAACACAGCCCAAAGTATCATACAGCAATAATACACAAAAAAATTAGAAAAAGCAAGAAAAACGGATGAAATACAAGGAAAACAACTCATGAAGTATAAGTGGGTGGAGTGAGCGCGCAGGCATTTAAATATCCAGCCATTTAAACCCGCCATTACGTGAACTGGGGCCCATTATGTGCCTGGCAACCCTCGCACTGGGTGTGCTAGACGGTCGGTCAGCCACACACAAATTTTCTAAAAAAAAAAAAAAAATCCCCGAATCGACCAACCTCCCCCTTAAGAAGTTGTCGCCCCAAGAACAATAATTACGATAAAACCTAGAGCTCTCGGCTTAGGCCGGAGCTAAAAACTGTAAATCTTTAAAATAGCTCCACCTGCCACAGTGGAAAGGGCTGGAGTGACTTCTTACCTCCCATATCTATTCGTACATAATTTTATTTATTCTTTTTTTTTTTTTTCCGCTACCTACGGTAATATATCCTATCTTAACCTAATACAAGGTACCTACCTAACCAAATACTGTACAACCTACCCAATTTATTAAAACCTAGTTGATTTGTTGCTTTTAAATATTTATCTATTATAATTCCTTTCCTTCTACTGATTTCACATTATTTCTAAGAGTCTTAAGAGTGTATCTGATCCATAACTCTGTACCAGTTATACCATATTGGTGATAGTAATGTATAATATTAATATAGTACATAGTGTTACTTGCATTGTATGTTTGTACAAATAAATATATCATAAGTTTAAACACTTGGTGTTTTTTTTATCATGTCCTGTATTTGTGACTACTTTTTCTGAAGCTGTATTCTTGGGCATTTGTCAGTACAGTACTTCTGTTATTTTATTTTAAACTCGAGAGGGTCAGGGAAACAAATATAATAGTACAGTTTATTTATAAAGTATGCAAAATATATCTGAAAATAATTTAAATATGATTATCGAACATTATATAAGGAAGAAATGTTAGCCTATATTATAAGGAAAGGACAGTTGAAGAATAAGAAATGTCAAGCACTTCGATTTTACACTACTGGCATGGAGTTGCTAGTATTTTTGGCAACACATATTTATTGTAAAATTCCATGGCTTTCTTTTTTACACTCTGTAAACCTATCCTTATCAAAATATATCCTTTCTACAGTGATGTCTTTCTGTGTGAACATCACAAAATCATACCATAACAGACCAGACACACCTAACTGTGTCTGTATTTGAGTGTACCATGGAGAAGATAGTTTGAGAAGAACCTTCCCATTTTCCCCAATGGTGACAGCCTCTGGTCTGGCTTTTCTATGCCGTGACAAAAATTGCATTTCTCTGCGCTAAAATTTGTAATTTTTTCTTTATGCCTTACTTATTTCACATAATATTTACTTGGCACTTTGGTAACTTAACAGAATAATGATAGAGGATTAATTTTATCGTGAAAAAAATATCCATATCATTATAAATAAACGATTAAATACAAGTTGAAAGGAAATGAGCTGCTAAAAATGTTTATACCACTATTTTTAAATGTAGATATTTATTTACAAATATTACGCTACCATGATTAAAAATAGGTGGATGATGCAGAGAAAATCCTCCTGCATGTTATGGTGGTATAAGATTGTAGATAAGACAGAAATTATTGCTGGAAACGTAAGTTTAATGTTACGATGTCACTATCACTGCAAGGTGTACCCAGTGTTGCCAGCTGCAAGGAAATTTATCTATTTTAGGGAATTTTGGAGTCCACACAGGGAAATAATATACAGTTCGTTCAAGAGTAAACAGGGAAATTTCTACAAGATTAAATACCAAAAAGACCATCCATGTTCAGGAGTAAACTAGGAATAATAATTATTGTATTCAAGCGCGAGGCCGGCGGAGTGGCGGGAACACCTTAGTGACATCTGGCGGCCAACAATGACAATAAACCCCGCACTCTATGATTTATAGAATTTCAATTTCTTTATTTTTAGATTGCCTTACAGTTGACTGATGTAACCACGAGTTTGACGTAAGTTGAGACCGACGTAAACCGGGACCTTACTGTTCAGCCGTTAGTATTGTAGCAGTGTCCGGCAACCTCCATGCAACTGCTTTATTTTGTTGTGGTATATAAATACCGGCACCAACTGAAGGAGGGTCAGGAATACGGGAGCCGTCGGAATATATTTGGACGTGTTGTTTGTATTTTGTAAGTAGTAGTGATAAGAAAAGTGTTTTACCCCTTGCAGGGCAGTCGGCCTTAGACCAAGGTATATCTGTATGGAGAGTTTGAGATATTAGAGCAGATAAAGTTCGGGGGAAACTGGGAAAATCCTCCCGTATTGATACGTCGGATCGTCATCACCAGCGATCCAGCACTTAACTGGCCACTCGCCCAGCATGACCACCGACTCAGGCACACTTACCAGGCCGTCGATATTGGCCACACTAAACTTCAGCCCTCGCCCTTTGCCAGTGGTGACCAGGGTATTCTCAATATACTTTTTTGCAAATATGGACTTAAATATTGCCTCTGACACCCTCTTGGGGTGCACAAAACATTGTGAACCGTCGACAGATTTCATTAAAATGGTTATATTGGTGTTATTATTGTCATGGTGTTTGTGTACAGCATTAGCATTAGCATGGGGTGGGTTATTTATAACATTAATAAATCTTGGTGGTGAAGCTGCTACATCAGCATATGATTTTTTACTTTTTGTGGTGATGAATACGTCACCCGGTGTGTCTGGAGATAGAGTCCTCTTGTTGTTGGTGGTGGTACATTCCATGTTTTCTGCTGTTGTTGTTGTTTGCTGCTGGTTGGCCGGTTGTTCGTCCCCCATGTTCGTCACTTCCGGGTTCTTCCAGGCCCAATGTTTACCTTGAACATTACTCACTTATAGTCACTTTCTTCTTCTTCTGCACTGTCTGGATGATGTCTGTATGTGTTAGTATGTGTGTGTAGGTATGTTGGTTGATATGTCAGATTGCTCAAAATTTTGAAAATAAGCGGAGCTCAAGCACTGACGTCCTATCGCTGCCACGTCTTACCAAAAAGTTTAACCAGCCTCTGAACCTTTGTTTGTAAAAATGAGACTTGAGGAAATATTTGTTATGTTTCGTTTTCTCTTATTTTATTTAAATAAGAGAGAATATACTATTTTAAGTATAACTATAAAATAACCTACGTCTGCTATAATAGTATAGTCGCTCATAAAAGTAAACCCTCCCTCCTTGTACAGGCACAATCCAATATCCACCGACACCCTCCTTCCATTGTAGTAAATATCTTGGTAATAAAAAACAACACATGAATCATTTAAATATAATACATCAGAATTATGTGGACAATTATTATTTGGAAATATAGAAAAACTAAAAGATATATTAGTAGTAGAATTGTGGAAAAAAAGAGAAAAAAAACCTCAGCAGGTACCATAGAAAAAAACCCACAATAAATAACAAAAATAACAAATAAATAAATAACAATAAATAAACAAAAATGGAGCCGTTGCAAAGTTACATAATTGAACTTACTAAACCTGAGCTGGTAACACTGATGAGAGATCAACAAACATCTGAGCTGGTAACACTGTCGAGAGATCAACACAGCCAGCAGACAGAGGTAATCATGGCTTCCAGACTAGAAGGTAAATATTGTCTTTATTTAATTAATTATTTATTCCCTGACCATTCCAAGGTGTTAATAAGTAAATAAATGATCCCTATGATGTAGATAAATGACGATAAATGGATAAATAACACGATAAATGACGAAATAAGATGATAATAGTTGAACCGGTCAATGGAAAAAAATAGATAATGATTGTCAGGGTAAATATGGACTTTATTTAACTAATTATTTATTCCCTGATTATTCCAAAGTGTTAATGAGTTAAAAAATGACCCCTGTGATATAAATAAATGGCGATACATAGATAAACAAGGCGATAATTGATGAAATAAAGACGATTAATTATGAAAATTTTATCACGGGATAGTAAATATTAACTTAATTTACTTAATTATTTAATTATTTCTTATTCCCTGTTTATTCCAAAGTGTTTATAAATTAATAAATGATCCCTGTGATATAAATGAATGGTGATAAATAGATTAATAAAACTATGAATAATGAAAAATTAAGTCCAGCTAACTAACTAACCCATAGAGTTAAAAATAATATTTTATTAATTAATGTATGTATTCTTTTATTTAGTACATTAAGAAAAAAAATATGGTAAATTTAAAGAATTACTTCATTCACTATATTGTATATTTTAATATAATTACCCACTTATATAGATATTATACAGTCTTTATTAATAATAATTATTTATTTAGAACATTCTAAGACATTTTTCATTATGGTGTTTTGGTAAATATTGAATGAATTACCATTTATCATGTACTGGTTTTTCTACCTTCATTACCCACTTATTTAGAACATTATAAAACTATTTTCTTCTATGGCATTTCATCCACAAATTTCAAAGACATTCAAAGGAAGCATTTTGAAATTAACCTAACCTGACCAAACCTTACCTGACCTTACCTTACCTAACCTTACCTTACCTTACCTAACCTTACCTCGCCCCGCCCCGCCTTACCTTACCTTACCTTACCTTACCTTACCTTACCTTACCTTACCTTACCTTACCTTACCTGACCTAACCTAACCTAGACCACAGCAGACTACCGGACCTAACCAAACCTGGGCAAACTACCGTGAAATAACCGTGGTAAAGTACAGGAAATGGCCGGGGCAAAATACTGTATTTATTGAAAAAATTACCGTGTTATAGCAGTGTTGCCAGATCTGGCTAGATCCCAGTATTTTGCCCTGGTCATTTCCCATACTTTATCACGGTTATTTCCCGGTCGTTTGTCCAGGTTAGGTCCTGGTAGTCTGCCTTGGTTTAGGTTAGGTTAGGTAAGGTAAGGTAAGGTCAGGCTAATTTTAAAATGCCCCATTTATATTTTACAAAAAACAACAACCAAACACAATAACTGTAATTCCTTCAATATTTACTGAAAAAAATGTACGCAATAATGGTAATTCTTTCCATATTTACCCAAAAAATATACACAATAACAATAATAACAGTAATTGTTTCCATATTTAACATAGACTACTGGTAGTTAAATATAAATATTGTTGTGTTACATATTTTATTATTATTATGATTATTACATTATTTACATTTCCAGGTAGGATTGATTAATGAGGTGTTGCAACAGGTGTGAACCAAGAGGTGTTGCAGCATCAATTGTACATCAATGCACACTCCTTCATTCACAGGTAATTTTATTTATTTATTTTGGGTCTGTCATTGATTGCCTTCATCAACTATGAAATAATTAGTTGTTTATGTGTATATATGGAACAGTATGTATGTATGTATGTATGTATGTATAATCTTTCTCACTCACTCATACTATCATTGCTTGCCTTCATCTCTATGAAATAATTAGTTGTTTATGTGTATATATGGAACAGTATGTATGTATGTATAATCTCTCTCACTCACTCATACTATCATTGCTTGCCTTCATCACTATGAAATAATTAGTTGTTTATGTGTATATATGGAACAGTATGTATGTATGTATGTATGTATAATCTTTCTCACTCACTCATACTATCATTGCTTGCCTTCATCTCTATGAAATAATTAGTTGTTTATGTGTATATATGTAACAGTATGTATGTATGTATAATCTCTCTCACTCACTCATACTATCATTGCTTGCCTTCATCACTATGAAATAATTAGTTGTTTTAGGCTACTGCTTGGTTTTATAAATAACTTTGGATTTGAAGATGGAACAACTATACTTTGTATATCTTACAGTATACTTGGCAACACATATGTGTAGTGTTGTGTTGCTGTCTCAGTGTCCTTGACTGTACATGACACACTCAGGTCACACCTACCTACTGTTGGTCAGGTCAAGTAATTCATTCCTTGCTATACCATCACCATGAAATATTCATCACACTCCCTCTGTCCTGCTTTGTACAGCCAAGCAAAGGATATTATATAGAGAGTAAAGGGATATTTTATAGGAAACAAAGTCATAGCATGAGAAAATACTAAAGTATATTGAGAGACAGACAGATAGAGAGACAGACAGGAGGGTAAGGTAAAGAGGTGGATTATAAGTTTATAGGCCTTGTGACTGATGCCCGGGGTAGTAGTACAGACACCTCTGGCCATCACCCAGAGTATCAAATAGTGCTGGTTTGACTATTACCTAGACTAGACTAGACCACAGCAGACTACCAGGACTTAACCTGGACAAACTACCAGGTCTTAACCTGGGCAGACTACCAGGACTTAACCTGGACAAATTACCGGGTCATAACCTGGACAAACTACCGGGTCTTAACCCGGGCAGACTACCAGGACATAACATATGCAAACTACCGGGACTTAACCTGGGCAGACTACCAGGACTTAACCTGGGCAGACTACCAGGACTTAACCTGGACAAACTAACGGGTCTTAACCCGGGCAGACTACCAGGACTTAACCCGGGCAAACTACCAGGTCTTAACCTGGGCAGATTACCAGGACTTAACCTGGACAAACTACCGGGTCTTAACCTGGGAAGACTACCGGGACTTAACATAGGCAAACTACCGGGACTTAACCTAGGCAGACTACCGGGACTTAACCTGGACAAACTACCCGGAAATAATCGTGATAATGTACAATGAATGACTGGGGCAAAATACTCGGATCTGTCAACACTGCTGTAAAATGGTAATTCTCTCAATAAATACCATAAACTGTAATGCAGCACCTCTCATTATCATCATTATTATTATCAGCATCATTATTATTAGTATAATTATCATTATTATTATTATTATTATTATTATTATTATTATTATTATTATTATTATTGTTATTATTATTATTGTTATTATTATTATTATTATTATAATTATTATTGTTATTGTTATTATTATTATTGTTATTATTATTATTATTATTATAACTGTGTCTACTTCTTTGATTGATGAACTAACATTGTTTAATTAATATTTCAGGTTCACAGACAGTTGATAGGTAGATAGTTTGTGATAGATACATACATACATACATACATAAAGAGAGAGAGTGAGTGAGTGTGTGTGTGAGAGAGAGTATATATAAATTGATGGATGGATAGATAGATAGTTTGTGATAGATAGATACATACATACATAAAAAGAGAGAGAGAGAGAGAGAGAGAGAGAGAGAGAGAGAGAGAGAGAGAGAGAGAGAGAGAGAGAGAGAGAGTATAGATAGAAATGCCTATAATTTAATGTTTTTGTATCCAATGATTTTCAGAAATTATGCATTTTGTTAGTTTTCATTTCTCTCTCGTACACACACACACACACACACACACACACACACACACCTGTGATTTCCTGTGATGTTGTTTAGGGGTGACGGCCTAGGTCACGCTGGTGTGCCACCTTTAGTTGGTCGGTGTAACTTGATGTAGCAGGCTGTTCCCTTCAGTGGTCTGGTAATAATGGGGCAGTGGCTGGTGTGCCACCTTTAGTTGGTCGGTGTAACTTGATGTAGCAGGCTGTTCCCTTCAGTGGCCTGGTAATAATGGGGCAGTGAAGGTTTGTCCACCACCTCGTCTAGTCGGGTTTTGAATCTTTCTAAAGATCCAGAGTATGATGGTAGCTCTCGTGGGATACAGTTGAACAGCCGGGGACCCTGCACTGCTATGGAGTTTTCTCTTAGTGTTTGTAGTGTTGTCCATGTCATCAATATCAGTGGTATGGTGTACATTAGGTCTCTTCTTCCATGTAGTGTTGTCCATGTCATCAATATCAGTGGTATGGTGTACATTAGGTCTCTTCTTCCATGTAGTGTTGTCCATGTCGTCAATATCAGTGGTATGGTGTACATTAGGTCTCTTCTTCCATGTAGTGTTGTCCATGTCGTCAATATCAGTGGTATGGTGTACATTAGGCCTCTTCTTCCATGTAGTGTTGTCCATGTAGTCAATATCAGTGGTATGGTGTACATTAGGCCTCTTCTTCCATGTAGTGTTGTCCATGTCGTCAATATCAGTAGTATGGTGTACATTAGGTCTCTTATTCCATGTAGTGTTGTCCATGTCGTCAATATCGGTGGTATGGTGTACATTAGGCCTCTTCTTCCATGTAGTGTTGTCCATCTCGTCAATATCGGTGGTATGGTGTACATTAGGTCTCTTCTTCCATGTAGTGTTGTCCATGTCGTCAATATCGGTGGTATGGTGTACATTAGGCCTCTTCTTCCATGTAGTGTTGTCCATCTCGTCGTGGGCTCTCTTGTTGTAAAGGTTCTTAGTATCCATCCCATTGTCTGTCTCGCCTTTGTAACTTCTGTTGTCTATTTGTTGTTGAAAGTTGCCATCATCACTTAATGTTACTCCTAGATCCTTGACGTGTCTGTATTGTTCAATTATTTGTCCTTCTGGTGTTCTATAATAATTGTTGGGGATATCAATATTGGGATGACGGTATCTCATCAACTCCAATTTGGAGCTGTTGAAACTCATGTTGTTATTGGCTGCCCACTGGTATATTTTATTTAAATCCATTTGTGTCATTCTAAGGTCTTCGTTGTTCTTCACTGTACTCAAAAGTCTAGTGTCATCTGCAAAAAAAGATGCAGTGCAATGGGAAATATTTGTGTCTATATCTCTCATGAATATTAAGAATAGCAAAGGGCCAATGACTGACCCTTGTGCCACTCCACTCAACACTCCTTCTACAACAACTGCTTGGTTTCTGTTCTCTAAAAAGCACCTCATCCACTTGAGCAGTTTTCCTCTGATTCCAATATGTGACAGTTTCTGTATCAGTATTTGGTGGTCGTCTTTGTCGAAAGCTTTCGAAAAGTCTAGATAAATAACATCGACTGTGGCATCGTTCTCAAGTGAATGTAACATGTCCATACGGTGTTGCAGTAGTTGTGATAGACACGATCTACCATGTCTGAATCCATGTTGCTTGGCATTGTGAAGTGTGTGCATATCGAGGTATTCATTTAGCTTGCTGACAACCATTTTTTCAAACACTTTTATTACGTGTGATGTTAATGTGACTGGTCGGTAATTTTTGGGCTCTGTTCTGTCGCCACCTTTATAAATTGGCGTAATAAATCCCTCTTTTAGTATTGGTGGAATTACTTGTGTGTGAAGGGATACTCTCCAGAGGATGTAGATAGGTGTGGATAGTGTTTTCATACATTGTTTCAGTAATATAGCAGGGACACCATCTGGTCCTAATGAGGCCTGAGGTCTAATGCTGGATATTGATTGTTCTATATCTATTTCACTCAAGTCAATATCTCTAGACTCTATGTCTGAAGTTCTTGTTATCACCGGGTCAAGTTCTTCGTTTATTTGGTTATTTTCTCGTACACTAAATGCAGATACATATTGCATATTGAAGGTTTCTGTCATTTGTTGTGGGTCACTGACTAGTGTACCATTGTGTTTTAAAAGTCCTATTTTGCTCCTTACCTTTGACTTCATTTTTGTATAGTGATAAAAGTATTTAGGGTTGTGGGATATAGCTTCTACTGCTTTTTTTCTTCTTTAATCCTTTCCGCTTCATGTGATTTGGCCAGCTTTTCTTCTATGTTCCTCAATTGTTCTTTGATTCTATTGTCCTCTCTATGTAGAATTTTCTCAACCAATTTAGTTCTTTTCCTCATCAGAATTTTCCTATCCCTGGGTATATTATTTATTCTTCTATGTACTTTTCTTTCTGGTACAAACTTTGAGCAAATGAAGAGGAGTTTTTCTATAATAAAGTCATACATTTCTATTGTAGTCATGTCTTTTAGCTCTTGGTTCCAGTTGACAATTTTGATTGCATTGTTCATGCTTGTCCAGTCCATATTATCACTGAAAAAATTCATAGTAGAGAAAGACGAACTCCAGCTACCATTAATTTCCATCATGGGCCTGTGTTCTAAGGTGGTTTCTATAATTAGGAGCTTGTGATCTGACATGGTTGTGTCCTCCGTCCACACACCACTAATGATAATATCTTCATTATTGGTGAAGAACAGATCCAAGGTATTAAGGCCGTGGGTTGGCAAGTCAACAATTTGTCTCATCATAAGGTCTTCAACCATATTAACTAAGGCATTAGCTTGTAATCTGTCCACTAGTGAGCCCCAGTATATACTTAGCTCGTGCCAGTTAGCATTGGGCAGTCCACCATATTAAACAAGGCATTAGCTTGTAGTCTGTCCACTAGTGAGCCCCAGTATATACTTAGCTCGTGCCAGTTAGCATTGGGCAGTCCACCATATTAAACAAGGCATTAGCTTGTAGTCTGTCCACTAGTGAGCCCCAGTATATACTTAGCTCGTGCCAGTTAGCATTGGGCAGGTTGAAATCTCCGTTGATGATAACAGAGGGCTCTGGATTTCCCATCATTTTCACTTGTACACTTATTTTTTCTAACACACTCACAAAGTTCTCAGTCAGACAACCTGGTGGATGATAAATGGTTACTACCACTGTTCTCCATTTGTGTATGTATAATATTATATATTCTACCTCGCTATTAGATTCCGATGCTATGAATTCGGTGTATGGTATAATATTTTCTCGAACATAAATAGTTACTCCTCCTTTTTTTCTCCTTTCTTGTCTGTCTGCTCTATGTATTTGGTATCCCCCTATCATCACTTCCGCATCTCGTATGTCTTTCCTCAGATGGGATTCAGTTATGCAGATTAATATAGTATTATAAGTCTGTGATATTTCTCCTAGCATGTTTGTTTTATATTTCTTTTTATAAGGAAGTAATCCTTCTATGTTGCAGCATATCATTATATCACACACACACACACACACGTACACACATACACACACACACACACACACACATACAGACACACACACACACACACACACACACACACACACAAGTACACACACACAAGTACACACACACATACACACACGTACAGACACACACACACACACACGTACACACGTACACAAACACATACACACTTACACACACACACACACCTTGATTCCTTCCTTGATTCCTTGATTGAAGTTGAAGACGCTAGCAGCTCTGCTACTCAGCCTCGAGGTCGCGAGGGGTCGACGTCTCGTGGTAGGTGAACTTGCCGTCCGCACGCTGAATAGCCAGCCAGTCCACGATGGAATTGGTGCTGGAGCGGGAGTGATAATGGGGCATGGGAGGCTCGTCCGGTAACGTTCGGAGGAAGCGATCCAGGGACGCTTTGAACGTTTCTAGTGACACGTCGGTTTTTGCGCGCAGAGTGATAGGAAGGGCATTAAAGAGGGTCAGGCCTCGCGTGGCGAACGCATTGGTTTTTAAGGTCTTCACTCTTGTGAGCGAGCGTGGGTGAACTCTATTCACAGTGCACAGGCGGCCCAGCCTCGGTTGGTCATACAAGGAGATACCAATGTCGTTCGACACAAGCCCCCTCATGATCTTCCATATGTAGAGAATGACGTACCTTTCTCTACGCCTCTGGAGAGAGTGGAGGCCGAGGGCTAGTAGCCGATCCCAGTAGTTGAGGTTGCGGAAGATGGTGATGCGGTGGGTGAAGGAACGCTGCACCGCTTCCAGTGCCCTGATGTCGCCTGGTGTCCATGGAGACCACAGCTGGCAGCAGTACTCTAGAAGGGGGACCACCATGGACTTATAAAGGGTAAGCATAGGGAAGGGATCTCGGGTGTGGAGGGTTCTCATGATCCAACCTAGCTGGGAGCGCGCTTTCTTGGCTGTGGCAGCTATGTGGGTAGAAAAGGTGGCATCACTGCTGAAGCACACCCCCAAATCTTGGACTTCATACGGGTTTGAGATTGTGTTACCGTCTGGAGCCGTGTAGCTGGTGGTTGGTTGAGCGCTGGGGTTGGTATTATAAGCGAGGTGTTCATATTTAGAATTGTTAAATGCCATGTTGTTCGTGGCTGCCCATTGGTATATAGTGTCGAGGTCATTCTGTAGGAGCACTGCGTCATCTTGATTGTTTATAGTTTTGGAGATGCGGGTGTCGTCTGCGAAAGAGGTGACGGTAGAGTGGGTGATGTTGTGGTCAATATCATGTATGTGGATTAAAAAGAGTAGTGGCCCCAACACCGAGCCCTGGGGGACACCGGACACGACAGGTGACACGTCAGAGCAGGCGCCACCAACTGCCACGAACTGGGTCCGGTTTGTGAGGAACTCGGAGATCCAGAGACCTAGTCGACCCGAGATACCCATGCATCTCAGCTTGTGCAACAGCACCCCATGATCGACTTTATCAAAAGCCTTGGCAAAGTCCAAGTATATGACATCAAGCATGGTGTTGGACTCCAGAGCATAGACGATCCTTTCATGGTGTGCCAGAAGTTGTGAGAGACACGAACGTCCCCGTCTGAAGCCATGCTGACCTTTGTTGAGTTGGCTTGTAGACTCTAGAAAGGTGGTAATCTTTAAAACTATAATTTTCTCTAGAGTCCTGACGAGATGGGAGGTGAGAGCGATGGGTCGGTAGTTTTTTGCCTCACACCTTGATCCTCCCTTGTAGATTGGGGTGATCCTCGCTGAGCGCAGCAACTGTGGCACTACACCAGAGGCGAGAGATTCCCTGTAGAAGGTAAGTAAAGGGACGGACACTTCGAGTGCACACTGCTTGAGGAGGATGGCTGGTAAGTGATCTGGTCCAGCCGCAGAGTTTTCCTTCAACGTCTTGATCGCGTTGGTAATGTCATGTAAGGTGATGTTGACGTCCAGGAGTTGGTCTGCCCTTTCTATTGGCGAGTTGAAGAATGTGGCCTTGTCATGAATGACTTTGGATGGCAGCGGGGTACTAAATACAGTCTCGTATTGGTCTTTGATTGTGTTGCTGATGGCTTGTGGGTCTGTTATGATGTCATCATTCACTGTTAAGGGGCCAACTGGTATGCGAGTTTTCGACTTTGTGAAAACATATTTATAGAAAAATTTAGGGTTGGTCTTGATTGAAGCTACTGCCTTTGCTTCCTTGAGGTGTAATTCATTGGTTGCGGAGTTGACTAGGGCAGTATTTATCCTGTCTATTTTGGCATTGATGAGATCACGGTCATGTTGGTTCGTGGTGGACTTTTTTCTAAGCCTGGTCCGAGCGCGCATTAGGGCACGTCGGTCTCGTGGTATTGTAGTAGTGTTGGAACCTGAGGACCTCCGTGGGACATGGGTGACGCATGCCTCTAGTAGTAGGTTTAAAATTATGTCGAGTTGGGCGTCAATGGATTGTGACGTCAGGAGCGATAGCCAGTCAATTGCTCCTATTTGTGCTCGAAGGGCGTCCCAATCCACATTTTTGTTATAGAAATTTAGGTCACTGAATGTAAGATCCGAGACTGGTGTTCTGGCGACAAGAGCAGGGTTGGCGAGGCCATTGGTGTCTATGTTGGTGGTCACCGTGATTAGGTTGTGATCACTGAGGTTAGTGTGGTGAATTTCTTGATCATGGATGATGTGCTCATTATTGGTAAGAAATAGGTCGAGGATATTGTTAAGTCGTGTCGGTGAGTGTATGATTTGCGTTAAACAATAGTCCTCGATAAATGTGAGAAACAGCTGGGCTTGTGATTTGTCTGCAGATGTGCCACTGTTAATTGTATCGTTTGCCCAGTTAATGATCGGAAAGTTAAAGTCGCCTGTGATAATGATTGTTGGGGATGGTGGTGGGATTTTATCCAATGCTATTTGGATATTTTCAAGAGTGGTTTTGAAGTCAGTACAGGCCGGGGGACGGTATATGGTTATGATAGTGAGGTCCAATCTTTTGATGTGTAAGACTTGTGCCTCCGTGTTTGAGATAGAAGCTGACAAGATGACCTTTGTGTAGGGAACAAACTCATCTTTGATGTAGGTGATGACGCCACCCTTGATGGTATTAGTGCGGTCGGTGCGGAAGGAAGTGTACCCTGAGATGGTAACTTCCGCATCTTTTATATTATGGTTAAGGTGTGACTCTGTGAGGGCAACAATGAGAGCATCCTGATGGTGAATTGATTCAGCTAATAAGGGTAACTTGCTTTTAAATGTAGCTGGTATTAAACCCTCAATGTTGCCCAAAATTATATTATTTAGTAAGTTCCCTCCTAGAGCTGTGTCTGGTGCACTTGGGTACTGAAGAGGGGGGTTACATGCTGGGTCTGATGTGTCGGCCAACCACACTGGTGTTGAGTCACCGGTATAGGTTGGGGTATGAGTGGCGGGTAACTGTACTGCTACTGGGTCATTGGAGGAGGGACCGGGAATGATGGGGGCTGGGGCTGGGGTTGGGGCTGGAGTGGCTGGTTTATTAGTCGAGAGGTTGGGATCGACAGAGGCAGCTGTTGTTGTTGACGTTGCCACGGAATAAGTTTGATAACCTCCGTGAATTGCTTCTGCATTTCTTTTAATTGGGTGATAATAAAATCCTGCTGATTTTCGGGTGAGAGATGTTGGTTGGGAAGCAGGGAATGCTTGTGGTTTTGCGTATGAATCTTTTCGGTGGCTGATTCTTTAAGGGGAGGAGGTGTAAGGTGTTGCTTGGGAGGCAAGGAAGAGGGGAGAGGGAAACGTTCTGTGCCCTTTAGGTGGAGAAGGAGACAATCCAGGTTAGTACAAAGACCATAGTCGAGTGAGGCTCGGCAGATCTTAGGGTGATAATACTCACACTTTCTGGTTTTGGGGCAGCCATGTTTAGGGTCTCGTCCCACGAATCTGTAGTAGAAACAGACCTTTGGGTGGGCGAGTGGGCAATCTCGGCCAGCACGACCATATTTGCACCTATGTAGTTTATAATATGGACACATTTTGGCGGGATCGTTGCTTTTTTTGTTATTATTTTGTGTCTGGCTTTTACTGTTATCATTTCCCTCTTTGTCTGTGATGTTCGAACCATCGTCACATTGGATAAAGTTAGCGGTAGGACTGGAGGTTGTTTGGTTTGGGTTTGGGTCGTCGATATTTGGAAACGGCATAGAAGGGACGTGTGGTTCTGGTGTAACCGAACCATCACGATATAAGTTCTCTATATCCTCTGTGGCTCTGCAGTTCTGGGTGGCAGAGGTACTACCATGTAACTCTTTGCTCCCGTCTCTTTCTAGGGCGTCAAGGACAAACGTCAGCTGAGAGTCGAAATCGTTTTTGTTGTCCCTGGAAAGGCTAGAACAGCAAGTATGGTGTACCCTGCCATAGAACCAGTGCGCCAAATGGTACTCTGGTAGGCCAGTACAGGCAGGGTGGTAATGAGTGTGACAGGTAGAGCACTGGATGCTGGTGAACAGGCAGAGTTCATGGCATTTGCCACATGTGGTACTGGGGGCAGGCAGCTGAAGGCGGGCCGCGATGCAGGGTTTCGGCGTCATTGTTGCTTTGCAGCTCACGAGGCGGACAAAACGAGGGTTCGGGTTGGTTTCGGTGGTTTTGGTTTGGTGGTGGTGGCGGCAGTTTAGAACTTGGGAGAGGGTGAGAAATTTCTTATTTCCACCTATAATCTAAAATATTATCTACACTCAATTTTCTTCCCGTTTGGTGTTGTGATGGCACAGTTCACTAGTACATCGTGAGGTGAATTGGTATTAACCCCTAAAGGCCGGTTGACGTGATAGACCGTCTTACGTAAGGAACCGGGCAACTGCACCTACCGTCATAGCGATTTAGCGCTATTTCGCGCCCTGTACGGCTAGTTTTTCTTGTCGTTGGGCGAGAAAATACACTCACAATATCGATCCGCTACCCACTCAGTAATTGCTCTTGTCCGAATTTGTGCTCTAACGATCGTAAGACAATACCGTAGTGAATATATGTACGTGAGTGACACCATGATATTCCTACAAGGTTACAAATTATTATTTAGTGTATAGATCATGACAGACGATATATAATGGGGTAGTAATAAGAAAATAACACCACAAAACACACCCATACAGGCACAATCGATAGTAAATATACGTGTTTCCTACGGTACAAGTCGGTTTGTTTATCATTTTCTAAGTGACAGTTACACGATGATATATTCCTACAAGTGTTCATACTATTTTTAGTGTTGAAATCATGACATACGATACATAATAGTAGTAATACGAGTGAGTTGACAACAGACTTGGGCGGGAAACTGAACTCGTCATGCCGTAGTCACACTGCTCTCACGCATACACACAGACACACCCCTGTCTCGCGCACAAACATGGTTCACTTCAACTCGCCCTATCTCCACAACTATTCATCGTACAGCCCTCCCGATGGTACCATTGGAAAGAGGAAGAGTTGAAGGTAAGGATGGAACCATTTTGAAGTCAGTACACTATATAGGTTAAGAGTGTGAGCATTGTGAATATAGGGCAAATCGAGGAATTTTGACGCTAGCGGCAGGGTAGAAATGTGGAGGCCATGTCTACCCTTCCCGGACTGCAGGGGTTAATGCATTTTTGTCCACATCAATTCTTCCGGTGAGTTTCATGGACTAATTGCTGTCAGACGGATAATCCCACGAAAAAATGTCACACTAAAACCCCATGACAGTTTCTTAAGCTGTACACAAATCACTATATAGTCTTAATTATGGGGAGAGTATACTTTTGGTACATTACAGTGCCTTGATTCCTCCAAAGTAGGCCAGAAAACACACCCATATAAAGAAATATAATGGTATCCTGTTGCCTGGAATAATTTGGAGGAATCATAATCTCCAAAAATATCAGAACTATACCCTCCCCTTAAGGGGGAAGTATTTTTTGTGCTGGTAAATCTGGAGCAACTAAATCCTCCAATCTATTCCAAGCAACAAAACACCATTCTTCTTGCTCTTCTGGTCCTGTTTCCTTGCATACTTTAGAGGAATCGAGAAGCTCCAATGTAACACAAGTGAAACATGGCCATACATCTCACTTGGAGCTCCTTTCTCGTTTTAACTCTTAAGAAACTCTAGATCACCTTGACATAAAGATAATGACGCACTTGTGAGGCAACCGTGTTTGTATGGGTTGTTGATATTGCCACAACAACATACCATCAGCACTGAGGTATAAATTATATTATAGTCTGTTTCCTTCCCTCATCACCCCAGTAAACACCACCAATCTCTTCACTAGGACAACACAGCTGACTTACAAAATGATGAGGTCTGGGTGTAATTCATAGGCCTGTGAGGTCTGGGTGTAATTCGTAGGCCTGTGAGGTCTGGGTGTAATTCGTAGGCCTGTGAGGTCTGGGTGTAATTCGTAGGCCTGTGAGGTCTGGGTGTAATTCGTAGGCCTGTGAGGAAATACGTCAAGGATTGATGGGGTTGCGGCTTGCTATTTTTTATTAAATGTCTGCTGCTTAATTTGAAAATGGTCTTATGTTTCTTTATACGTATGTTGTTGTTGCTTGAAGGAGTTTTACACTGTTTTTACTCTTGTATATTCTTCCTAACCAATCCTCTACTCCTCACCAAACAAACCCCTTGCCATTCCAATTCTAAAACTCACATGCTAAACCTTCGCCACTCCTTTCCTTCCTTATACTAAACCTTCGCCACTCCTTTCCTTCCTTATGCTAAACCTTCGCCACTCCTTTCCTTCCTTTGCCCATCCTCAACCCAGAGTGACAGGTGGGGCCAGGAGGGGGTCGAGTATAGGGTCAGGTGATTGGGACAGGTATAGGATGGGAGGAGAGAGGGACGGACAGGTACACACGCACGCACGCACACACACACGCACAGGCACACACACACACACACACCCTCGCACGCACACTCACGCTCTTACACACTCACACATCATTATTATTATTATTATTACACATACACACACACTCTCTCTCACTCTCTATCTCTCTCTCTCTCTCTCTCTCTCTCTCTCTCTCTCTCTCTCTCTCTCTCTCACACACACACACACACACACACACACACACACACACACACAATTTCGCGTCAAAATTGGACTTTGGAGGAATCAAGATGCTGAACTGTACAGAACACTTGCTTATACACCAAACTAATGTTAATTAATAATATCATTACAGGTGTTTGGTGAAGGTGTGGTGACAAGTGGTGATGATTCCTCAGCTGTAGACTACGAGAAGAAGTCACTACTACTACTGCTGCTGCTGCTGCTGTTGTGTGTCAGTGAATAATGTGATGTTTACCTGTTGTACACTGCATGGGACGTGGTGTTGGTGTGAGGACTCTACACTCGTCATACATAATTTCTGACCAGAGTGTGAGGAGCAGAAAGCTTCGAATCGCCTGGTATTGTTCATTTCTCCACCCAGTACACACATATAGAGGCTGAGTACGAATGCAGGGTATGTGTGAGTGTGTGTGTGTGTGTGTGTGTGTGTGTGTGGTGCCTGCCGTTCGTCTCTGGTCAGGGATTACGTATTACGAGTGTATTGTACAGTTGCCAAAAAAGGTATTGCATCAAATCTTGATAGAACTTTAACCCTAGTAATATCCACAACTATTTGTAGGGACTATAAACATGTATAACAGAAGGAAATATACATATCCTTCTGTAATTTATACTTATAATCCCTACAAACAACTATGGACATTAATATTATTTAATGTTGTATCACTAGTTGTTGCAATACCTTTTTTGGCAACTGTACATCACCACAGTCTACAAATATGTAACACTAACCATCAGCTTCACAAGGTTAGTTGAAGTTACTATTGGTCACAAGAACTGATACAGCCACAGTCAATAAATCAGTATCATATCAAACTATAATCATACAACAACAACACCTTACGTCAACTCAACCCCCTCAATTATTATTATTATTATGAGGTGCTGTAAGATTATACATGTGTTGTTCTTTATTACCAAGATTATTATTATTATTATTATTATGAGGTGCTGTAAGATTATACACGTGTTGTTCTTTATTACCAAGATATTTACTACGATGGAAGGAAAGTGTCGGTGGATATTTGATTGTGGCTGTACTGTACCGAATGGATGTGTGTGTAAGAGAGATTTCATTTGTGTATGTATGTGTGAGTGACTGTGTGTGTGTAAGAGAGAGATAGAGAGACTCTTTGTGTGTGTGTGTGTGTGTAAGAGAAAGATAGAGAGACTCTTTGTGTGTGTGTGTGTGAAAGAGAAAGAGAGAGATTAATTTTGTGTGTGAGAGATTAATTTGTGTGTATGTGAGAGAGAGACTGTGTATGTGTGAAATAAATAAATAAATAAAGATATAAAAATGGATTTGTGTTTGTTATCCCTCCTTTCCTTATATTTCATTCTCTCTCTCTCTCTCTCTCTCTCTCTCTCTCTCTCTCTCTCTCTCTCTCTCTCTCTCTCTCTCTCTCTCTCTCTCTCTCTCTCTCTCTCTCTCTCTCTCTCTCCTTCCTTCGTGCTTGCTGTCCTATAATAATAATAATAATAATAAATAAATAAATAAATAATAATGTGTTTCAATTTCCTTAGTAAAAATATAATTATAAAAATATTTATTACTTATCCCATGAAATAAATGGGTTTAATATTAGTCAATAATTAATTAAGGTGTAAAGAAATATACAATAATAAATAATTCAGGTGTTAAAAAGATTATCATAAAAATATCAAAGTAAAAAAACGAAAAAATAAATGAGTGTTTTAAAATGATACCGTTTTCTCTAATTAAGAAACCTTTGTAAATTGGTGGCAATATTGGAGCAACTTGATTCCTCCAAACTATGCCAGGCAACAGGGTAGATACCATTATATTTATTAATTAATCCTGTTTCCTGACATACTATGGAGGAATCATTGTACTACAAAGTACTACAAGGGACCTCAGATCTCTCTAGGGTAATTTTGTAGCAAACTGATTCCTCCAAACTGTATTATTCCTGCACTAAATGGGTTTAATAATAAATCATTATCCCATGAAATAAATGGGTTTAATAATAAATAATTATCCCATGAAATAAATGGGTTTAATATTAAATAATTATCCCATGAAATAAATGGGTTTAATAATAAATAATTATCCCATGAAATAAATGGGTTTAATATTAAATAATTATCCCATGAAATAAATGGGTTTAATAATAAATCATTATCCCATGAAATAAATGGGTTTAATATTAAATAATTATCCCATGAAATAAATGGGTTTAATATTAAATAATTATCCCATGAAATAAATGGGTTTAATAATAAATCATTATCCCATGAAATAAATGGGTTTAATATTAAATAATCATCCCATGATATAAATGGGTTAAATATTTATCAATAATTAGTACCCATTATTACCTCTGATTCCCCATATCTAGTGAAAATTCCCCATATTTGGCATCACTTATAGAGAAAATGTTGGCCGAAAATTAATGTTTGAATGGCAGTCCATAAACGGGGTTACTGAGTTGCCTTGGGGTGGGTGGTGTGGTGTTAGGGGGGGGGTAGGGGTATGGGTGTGAGGGAGGGGGTATGGGTAGAGTGGATGGGGGGTAGGGGGGAGGGCAAGTCAACTCAGTAACCCTGTTTATGGACTGCCATTGGAAAGAAAAATTCTGAGCCAATATTCTCTCTCCTTCATCCCCAACCCTCACCTTTACCTCTCTCTCTCTCTCTCTACCCTTACCCCCCTCCCATCCTCCATTATTTCTCTCTATCTCCCCCGTAGGAGGGTTATTGCCTGTAGTAATGTGGGCAATACTTATAGGGTTTGGACGCCCCTTCGGCCCCAGCCACTAGCTTTCAGTTCTTCAACTGTGCCCCTTTTCTTTCTATTTCCTTCCTGCTTGCTGTCTCACCTCTCTATCACCTTTTACTGGCGCTATATGACCTCGATGTTGATGTGTCTAATATCAATCAACCAATCAATCTCTCTATTTCTTTCTCTCTCTCTCTCACTCCCTTTCTCTCTGGGGATAGGGGAGGATTGTGGGGTGTGAGGGAGGAAATATGGATAGAGAGAGATAGAGAGATAGAGAGAGGTAAAGGAGAGGGGAATGAAGGGTAAATAGAGAGAGAGTGAAAGAGATTGAATGAATTGGCTCAGAATTTTTCTTTCCAATGGCAGTCCATAAACGGGGTTACTGAGTTGACTTGCCCTCCCCCCTACCCTCCAACCCCCCTACCCATACCCCCTCCCTCACACCCATGTCCCTACCCCCCCTAACACCACACCACCCACCCCACTCCCCTACCCCTCCCCTTGTTTATCATATAATGACTTCATGATTTGGTGGAGAATATAGTTCACGTTTGGGTTCATAATTCATTTATTATTAATTATTTTGGATTAGTAATTATATCATTGAAATCCTCATATTTTTCCCTTCATTTGGATATAATAATTTCTTTTATTACATAATTAATTAACGAAATTAGCGAATATTCCACATTTTAAATTGCCAACCATGACTAATTGGTACATTGGAGCACCTTGAGTCCTCCAAGGTATCTCAGACAACACAACTTAGTGCAGGAATAATACAGTTTGGAGGAATCAGTTTGCTACAAAATTACCCTAGAGAGATCTGAGGTCCCTTGTAGTACTTTGTAGTACAATGATTCCTCCATAGTATGTCAGGAAACAGGATTAATTAATAAATATAATGGTATCTACCCTGTTGCCTGGCATAGTTTGGAGGAATCAAGTTGCTCCAATATTGCCACCAATTTACAAAGATTTCTCAATCAGAGAAAACGGTATCATTTTAAAACACTCATTTATTTTTTCGTTTTTTTACTTTGATATTTTTATGATAATCTTTTTAACACCTGAATTATTTATTATTGTATATTTCTTTACACCTTAATTCATTATTGACTAATATTAAACCCATTTATTTCATGGGATAAGTAATAAATATTTTTTTAATTATATTTTTACTAAGGAAATTGAAACACATTATTATTTATTTATTTATTATTATTATTATAGGACAGCAAGCATGAAGGAAGGAGAGAGAGAGAGAGAGAGAGAGAGAGAGAGAGAGAGAGAGAGAGAGAGAGAGAGAGATGAAATATAAGGAAAGGAGGGATAACAAACACAAATTCATTTTTATATATTTATTTATTTATTTATTTCACACATACACAGTCTCTCTCTCACATACACACAAATTAATCTCTCACACACAAAATTAATCTCTCTCTTTCTCTTTCACACACACACACACACAAAGAGTCTCTCTATCTATCTCTTACATACACACATGCAGTCACTCACACATACATACACAAATGAAATCTCTCTTACACACACATACAATCGGTACAGTACAGCCACAATCAAATATCCACCAACACTTTCCTTCCATCGTAGTAAATATCTTGGTAATAAAGAACAACACGTGTATAATCTTACAGCACCTCATAATAATAATAATAATAATAATAATAATAATAATCTTGGTAATAAAGAACAACACATGTATAATCTTACAGCACCTCATAATAATAATAATTGAGGGGTTGAGTTGACGTAAGGTGTTGTTGTTGTAGGATTATAGTTTGATATGATACTGATTTATTGGTACGATGGAAGGAAAGTGTTGGTGGTTGAGTTGACGTAAGGTGTTGTTGTTGTATGATTATAGTTTGATATGA
This sequence comes from Petrolisthes manimaculis, assembly GCA_034508575.1. Taxonomy (NCBI): domain Eukaryota; kingdom Metazoa; phylum Arthropoda; class Malacostraca; order Decapoda; family Porcellanidae; genus Petrolisthes; species Petrolisthes manimaculis. The sequence continues at coordinate 98,398 of JAWZYT010001860.1, read as the reverse complement.
TACTGATTTATTGATTGTGGCTGTATCAGTTCTTGTGACCAATAATAACTTCAACTAACCTTGTGAAGACTGTATTTGTAGACTGTGGTGATGTACAGTTGCCAAAAAAGGTATTGCGACAACTAGTGATACAACATTAAATAATATTAATGTCCATAGTTGTTTGTAGGGATTATAAGTATAAATTACAGAAGGATATGTATATTTCCTTCTGTTATACATGTTTATAGTCCCTACAAATAGTTGTGGATATTACTAGGGTTAAAGTCCTATCAAGATTTGTCGCAATACCTTTTTTGGCAACTGTACAGTACACTCGTAATACGTAATCCCTGACCAGAGACGAACGGCAGGCACCACACACACACACACACACACACACACACACTCACACACACCCTGCATTCGTACTCAGCCTCTATATGTGTGTACTGGGTGGGGAAATGAACAATACCAGGCGATTCGAAGCTTTCTGCTCCTCACACTCTGGTCAGAAATTATGTATGACGAGTGTAGAGTCCTCACACCAACACCACGTCCCATGCAGTGTACAACAGGTAAACATCACATTATTCACTGACACACAACAGCAGCAGCAGCAGCAGTAGTAGTAGTGACTTCTTCTCGTAGTCTACAGCTGAGGAATCATCACCACTTGTCACCACACCTTCACCAAACACCTGTAATGATATTATTAATTAACATTAGTTTGGTGTATAAGCAAGTGTTCTGGACAGTTCACCATCTTGATTCCTCCAAAGTCCAATTTTGACGCGAAATTGTGTGTGTGTGTGTGTGTGTGTGTGAGAGAGAGAGAGAGAGAGAGAGAGAGAGAGAGAGAGAGAGAGAGAGAGAGTGTGTGTGTGTGTGTGTGTGTAATAGTAATAATAATAATGATGTGTAAGTGTGTAAGAGCGTGAGTGTGCGTGCGAGGGTGTGTGTGTGTGTGTGCCTGTGCGTGCGTGTGTGTGCGTGCGTGTGTGCGTGCGTGTGTACCTGTCCGTCCCTCTCTCCTCCCATCCTATACCTGTCCCAATCACCTGACCCTATACTCGACCCCCTCCTGGCCCCACCTGTCACTCTGGGTTGAGGATGGGCAAAGGAAGGAAAGGAGTGGCGAAGGTTTAGCATAAGGAAGGAAAGGAGTGGCAAAGGTTTAACATAAGGAAGGAAAGGAGTGGCGAAGGTTTAGCATAAGGAAGGAAAGGAGTGGCGAAGGTTTAGCATAAGGAAGGAAAGGAGTGGCGAAGGTTTAGCATAAGGAAGGAAAGGAGTGGCGAAGGTTTAGCATAAGGAAGGAAAGGAGTGGCGAAGGTTTAGCATAAGGAAGGAAAGGAGTGGCGAAGGTTTAGCATAAGGAAGGAAAAGAGTGGCGAAGGTTTAGCATAAGGAAGGAAAGGAGTGGCGAAGGTTTAGCATAAGGAAGGAAAGGAGTGGCGAAGGTTTAGCATAAGGAAGGAAAGGAGTGGCGAAGGTTTAGCATGTGAGTTTTAGAATTGGAATGGCAAGGGGTTTGTTTGGTGAGGAGTAGAGGATTGGTTAGGAAGAATATACAGGAGTAAAAACAGTGTAAAACTCCTTCAAGCAACAACAACATACGTATAAAGAAACATAGGACCATTTTCAAAATAAGCAGCAGACATTTAATAAAAAATAGCAAGCCGCAACCCCATCAATCCTTGACGTATTTCCTCACAGGCCTACGAATTACACCCAGACCTCACAGGCCTACGAATTACACCCAGACCTCACAGGCCTACGAATTACACCCAGACCTCACAGGCCTATGAATTCCACCCAGACCTCAGCATTTTGTAAGTCAGCTGTGTTGTCCTAGTGAAGAGATTGGTGGTGTTTACTGGGGTGATGAGGGAAGGAAACAGACTATAATATAATTTATACCTCAGTGCTGATGGTATGTTGTTGTGGCAATATCAACAACCCATACACACACGGTTGCCTCACAAGTGCGTCATTATCTTTATGTCAAGGTGATCTAGAGTTTCTTAAGAGTTAAAACGAGAAAGGAGCTCCAAGTGAGATGTATGGCCATGTTTCACTTGTGTTACATTGGAGCTTCTCGATTCCTCTAAAGTAGGCGAGGAAACAGGACCAGAAGAGCAAGAAGAATGGTGTTTTGTTGCTTGGAATAGATTGGAGGATTTAGTTGCTCCAGATTTACCAGCACAAAAATACTTCCCCCTGGAGATTATGATTCCTCCAAATTATTCCAGGCAACAGGATACCATTATATTTCTTTATATGGGTGTGTTTTCTGGCCTACTTTGGAGGAATCAAGGCACTGTAATGTACCAAAAGTATACTCTCCCCATAATTAAGACTATATAGTGATTTGTGTACAGCTTAAGAAACTGTCATGGGTTTTTTAGTGTGACATTTTTTCGTGGGATTATCGTGGGATAAGGAGAGAGTATACTTTTGGTACATTGGAGTGCCTTGATTCCTCCAAAGTATGCCAGGAAACAGGATCAGATGAACACAAATAATGGTGTTCTGTTGCTGGGAAAAGTTTGGAGGAATCATTATCTCCAAAAATAAAAAAATAAAAAAATGGTATGTTATTTCTTCCAGGTTTTATTTTAACAGTATAAAAAATAACTAAAAAAATCGTATGTTTTTCTTTTGTGTCTTCCTATTTAACTACACACAGTCCTGTATTTATTATCCCCTTAACGATTGAGGGTCACACCAGGGAGGTAGAATAGGTCAGACTCCAGGGTCAGAGGTGAGGTGAGGTGAGGTGAGGTGAGGTGAGGGAGTAGGAATAATAATAAAGAATAAATGCATAAATATAATAATATGCAAAAAAATAAATTTAAAATAATATTAAATAATAAATGCATAAATATAATAATATACAAAAAAATAATAATAAATAACTAAAAAAAAAACATCAAAATAAATAAAGAAATAAAATAATTAAATTTAAAATAATACTAAATAAATAAAATAACATCAAAATAAATAAATAAATAAAATAAAACAAAATAAAATAAAGGCCTTAAGGGGGTGTGGGAGTAGGGGGACAGGCTTGGGGGTGGTTAGGGGGGTGCGGGAATAGGGGGACAGGCTTTCTACCCACCCTAAGCCTGTCCCCCTATTCTCACACCCCCCCAAACTCCCCCCAAGCCTGTCCCCTACTCCCGCTCCCCCTTAACCATTCTCATGTTTAAATACAACACTGTCCCAAATAGGAGGTGCAAGGGAAGGCAAAATCTTACCACATGCCTCTAGATTTTTAATTTTTTATCATGAAGTAAGACTGTGAAATAGCAGTTAATGGGTTCCATTTCTTTATTATTAATATCACAACATTTTTCTCATTCATATTATGTTTTCACATTGTTATTTAAAAGCTCATAAAATATATTGGGGTTGTTAAAATAGAGTATGAATTAAAAATCTTTGGTTTGTTTCAGTATATAAAAATTTATTAGTTTTTAATATGCATGCGATTATTTCTGATTTTTAAATTGTATTTGAAAACTAAAACTGTCCTCTATCAATGGTAATATAATGGTGAAATGACTACAAACAAGACGAAGCTGCGGGAGCTACAAGGAGAATGGGCTATGACAGTGTTACTAGTTGGTACAGGATATTGTAGCCACTTGGTGACGGCAAACCTCCACCAGTCTCACCAAACACGCAAAAGTAGCCCAACCAGTGGCCAGAGAAAGAACAAATTCTCACTATATAATTCATGATATTGTAAATCATTCATGAAAAGTCATATTTTGTGAAGATTAAGCCATGATTTGTATTATTCAAAGGTCATAGTGGAATAATTTACGAGGCAGGAGTCATTGTCAAAGTAGCCCCATGTGGCCTCAACACCATGAGAATGTCAACATTGCCCACCCACCAGACAGTATAGGCCTATGATAATTCTACTTTGTGATAAGGCTTGTGCTTAGTCTTTTTCATTTAATGGCTCACACACGGACTAATTTGACTTAAAAATATTATTTATGACTTTACAATAGTATCCTTTTGCATAAACATGTAGCATTATAAGGTTGTAGTCAATTATGATCGACATTCATCCTAATAATAAAGTACGCATTTCTTGCTTTAATAAAGTTTGTAGATATATAGTTATATAGAGGAGATAAACGTATATGAGCATTCATTGGTCAATTTTAATTAATCTAAAGATTATTTTCTTTGTATATAACTAAATATCTATTCCTATTATGACTATAATACCTTTTTCCTGTGAATGTGCTCGTAGCCTCCTTAAACGAATTTGCCCATTATATACATATATACCAATGATGACGACCATTGAGAACATTCATATAAGAATTTATATTATATTACATGTTTAATTATATGTACCACAAGTATATCTTCACCCTGAGACATATACGGTCATTATCAAAGAACATTAAAAAAAGCAAATACAAACGTATTTATGAGCTTTTAAATAACAATGTAGAAACATAATATGAATGAGAAAAATGTGATTATATTAATAATAAAGAAGGTGGCCCCGTTAACTGCTAATTTCATGATAAAAAATTAACAAATCTGGAGGTATGTGGTAAGATTTTCCCCCTCCCCTTGCACCTCCTATTGGCAAGAGCTGTCACAAGTTTGGAAATCTCTACCGAACTTCAGACACTTGAAAATTGAAAAAAAGAAGAAGCAAATTTAGCATGGTTAATTTAGTTTGTTATATGTGTTGAATAGGTACTGTACTGTAGGCTACCTGGCTGGCTGGCTAACACATGACACTAATGCCAATAACATTGTACCGTTATTAACACAATTATTCACAAACACACGTAAAAAATGTCCAAAGTTTGGGTGTTTTATGGTACGGTAATAATAATAATAATAATAATAACAATAATAATAATAATAATAATAAGTTTTGTTGAAGATAACTGCGAGCTCTGCGCTGTTTATTTTGTAGCAAATCTTTTCAAGTTTGCGAATTGTTTTCTTAGTATTGCTGGGGAGATGGAAAAGCAAATTACCAAGTGAGTTTATTGGCCTGACGTTTCGGCTTTCTCTCAAAGCCATTCTCAAAGGAATGAGTGTCTTACAGAAACCAGGTATATTTATAGTCCCTGTATGGAGGTACAGCTATGCGTACTGTGCCCTGAAAACTCAGCTAACCCAGCCCCAGACCTCCCTATCAGACGCACTGCCAGGCTGCAACAGCGTGAGTCGAGCCAGCGGTGACACACAATCAGGTGCGACCGCTAGCAGCCAATCAGAACGCAGAGACCATAAATATTATTAAAACATAATTGTAACCCTTATTATTATTATTATATACATGCCATTATCATATATTATTATTATTATTGTTATTATCATACACATTGTCATTATTACTATTGTTATTACCATTATTTTGACACAGGATCAAGTGCGACTGCTAACAGCCAATCAGGGCGCAGTACGCATAGCTGTATCTCCATACAGGGACTATAAATATACCTGGTTTCTGTAAGACACTCATTCCTTTGAGAATGGCTTTGAGAGAAAGCCGAAACGTCAGGCCAATAAACTCACTTGGTAATTTGCTTTTCCATCTCCCCAGCAATACTAAGAAAACACACACACACATACACACACAAACGTCAGGCCAATAAACTCACTTGGTAATTTGCTTTTCCATCTCCCCAGCAATACTAAGAAAACAATTCGCAAACTTGAAAAGATTTGCTACAAAATAAACAGCGCAGAGCTCGCAGTTATCTTCAACAAAACTTGTATCAAAGAGGGTTTCCTTCCCAAATAATAATAATAATAATAATAATAATTTTCATATTAATAATAATAATAATAATAATAATAATAATAATAATAATAATAATAAAAATTGCACCATTATTGACACGTAATTTTTTTCCTAAATTTAGGTGTTTTATAATAATAATAATAATAATAATAATAATAATAATAATAACTTTGATTTAGGTCTTACTTACCTTGTAAAACTTCCAATAGTCTGCTCAGGTTAGGTCCTGGTAGTCTGCTCAGGTTAGGTCCTGGTAGTCTGCTCAGGTTAGGTCCTGGTAGTCTGCTCAGGTTAGGTCCTGGTAGTCTGCTCAGGTTAGGTCCTGGTAGTCTGCAATGGTTAAGATTAGGTTAGATTAGGTTAGGTTAGATTAGATTAGATTAGATTAGGTTAGGTTAAGTTAGGTTATTTATGTATGGATAAAACATTAAATTTGCACAATAAACTGGATGTTAAAAATGAACTCATCACTTAAATGAAAAAAGTCTTAGAATGGTGTAAATAAATGGGTAATAAAGGTAGAAACACCATACACAATAACTATAATTCTTTCAATATTTACCGATAATAATAATCATAAAAGTAGTTGAAGTAGTAATAATAATAGTAGTTATAATAATAATAAAAATGGTAGTAATAATAATAATGTGAAATATAATACATTGAGGTGGTTTGGACATGTAGAGAGAATGCAAGGTGAGGAGTTTGTAAATAAGGTGTATGGAAGTGAAGTTGTGGGAAGTGGTGTGAGAGGCAGACCACCAGTTAGATGGCACAACAGAGTGGAAGAGTATGTAAAGGAGAGTAACATGAGAGGGAGGGGAGGGCTGGAGCGAGTGAGGAGGGAGTGTTGGAACAGGGAAGACTGGAGACTTTTCTGCCGTGGCCACACCCTTGGGGGGAGTTCCCGGAGGGAGCGAGGCATCAGAGCTATAGATAGATAGATCATAATGTATTATTACAGAATAACTGGGTTTTCGGCTAGGCTTGAGCAGTATCACCACATTAGGTTAGGTCCTGGAAATTTGCCCAGGTCATTTTATGATAGTTTACACTGGTTATACCCAGTAGTTTGCCCAGGTTAGGTCCGGTAATTTGCCCAGGTTAGGTCCCGGTAGTTTGCCCAGGTTAGGTCCCGGTAGTCTGCCCAGGTTAGGTCCCGGTAGTCTGCCCAGGTTAGGTCCCGGTAGTCTGCCCAGGTTAGGTCCTGGTAGTCTGCTGTGGTCTAGGTCTAGGTTAGGTTAGGTTAGGTTAGGTAAAGACTAGTTTCCAAATTATGTTTCGAAAACGAGGCATTTCCGAGAGAAACACCATAGATGAAAAGTGTCTTAGAATGGTCCAAAATAGTGGATAATGATACTAATATATACAATATAGTGAACCCAGGTTTTCTGTAAATTTTCCCATAATTATTCTTCTTCATAAATACCTTGGTGTAGTCATTGTAATCCTCCTTCTGTAAATCCTCGTATGTAAATCCTTCTTCTGTAATCCCACTTCTGAAATAAATAAATTTAACTTTAATTAATTTATTTCTTGTTAATTAAATCCTTTATCAATAAAAATCCCCTTATATCTCCAATTTGTCCTTATTTATATACCCTTAAAATAACAATGAACCCTTAAAAATAATAAAACAAAGTCATTCTAATATTTATGGTAACATTTTAACACAGCCATTATTATCCACCCTTATTTAAACCCTTCAAAATTCCTTTATTTCACCTACTTACCCTTATTTATGTTCCTTCACCATTAACTGTATTGGTATTTTTACAGTAAACCTGGGTTCAGTAAAACGTATATATTAGTATGTTTTACTACTAATTAGGACCATTCTAAGACTATTTTCTTCAATGGTGTTTCTCTCGGAAATGCCCCGTTTTGGAGATATGCCCAGTTTTCATACCCCATACAAACTTGGGGGAGAGCCTGGGAATCCGGGGTTTTGGGTGGGAGAAAACATGCTGTACACTATGGCGTTGCCTTTATAATACACTTCTTAACTTTGTTTCTCTTAGAAATGAATCGTTTTCGAGGTATGCCCCCGTTTTCATACCCCATACAAACTTGGGGGAGAGCCTGGGAATACGGGGTTTTGGGTGGGGGAAAAACACTATCAGTGTTCCAAATGTTGTAATATTCACGCCACTTGTGGCTGTATTGGCTATATTTTGTTTTGGAAATACTGTGTTTCAGCGTCCTGTATCCATCTACGTTCCTGGATATTTACCCGGTAACTACTTCTATTTGTTATACCGGTTTTATGCCCAGGTTAGGCCCAGTAGTTAGCCCAGGTTAGGTCCCGGTAGTCAGTCGTGGTCTAGGTTAGGTTAGGTTAGGTCAGGTTAGGTAATACTAATTCCCAAAATAACCATTTGATTTGAATATCTAGCCCAACCCAAGCCAACACGTGTTGTAACGCTGCTGTTTGGGCTATAATTGTATTTTATTGTATCGGTCTCGAAAACTTTGTTATTTCGCTTTTATTTCCGGTTTCAAGTGTTTATTTAAGACAATTACATATTATAAAGGCAACGCCATAGTGTACAGCATGTTTTCCCCCACCCAAAACCCCGTATTCCCAGGCTCTCCCCCAAGTTTGTATGGGGTATGAAAACTGGGCATATCTCGAAAACGGGGCATTTCCGAGAGAAACACCATTGAAGAAAATAGTCTTAGAATGGTCCTAATTAGTAGTAAAACATACTAATATATACGTTTTACTGAACCCAGGTTTACTGTAAATTTACCACTGTATTCCCTTAACTAACCCTTAATATAATCTTGAGCCTTTAAAATATCCTTAAATGCCCTTAAAATGCTAATAAATACTAAAATATTCCCCTGCCAGGCTTTGAGCTTCACAGAGGTAAACAAACTGAGGCGTCAGTGTTGCCAGTGATGATCTGAGGCGTCAGTGTTGCCAGTGATGATGATGACTGTGTGTCACCTTTACAACGGTACTCTCTCACTGTCTATCCTTCTTCCTATCACTATCTTCCTATCCTATTCTGTACTACCTCCAGTCTATTCAATGTTGTTCCTATCCTATTCTGTACTACCTCCAGTCTATTCAATGTTGTTCCTATCCTATGTATGTGTGTATGTATGTATGTATGTATGTACTTATTAGATCTACACCTTGTCACACTTCCTACCTTTCCATACACCTTGTCACACTTCCTACCTTTCCATACACCTTACCACACACACTTCCTACCTTTCCATACACCTTACCACACTTCCTACCTTTCCATACACCTTACCACACTTCCTACCTTTCCATACACCTTGACACACTTCCTACCTTTCCATACACCTTGTCACACTTCCTACCTTTCCATACACCTTGTCACACTTCCTACCTTTCCATACACCATACACTACTTCATACTTATTAGCTCTACACCTTGACACACTTCCTAGTCTTCCTACCCACTGGTTTGCTCTTGATAACCTATCAGTCTTTGTCCTATCACACCCTTTCTCATCCACAATTATTCCTAAGTATCTATATATTGCATCCTTTCAATCACTTTTCCACCCAGTCTCCACGTACTACCTATATCCCGGTCATCCCCATCTTATCACTCCCAAACTTGACATTAAAATCATTCCCATACTCTGTAATTACATCAAGTATTCTCTCACCTGTCTCTCTCACCTGTCTCTCTCACCTGTCTCTCTCATAATCACCACATCATTTGCATATAACAAAATACTCACTACATACTCCCTCTATTACCTACATTTTTCCTCAGTCTTCTACATTTCCTATTACTCTCTTTCCTCTTCTTCCTCGCATTCTCATTATCTTTATTCCACCAGCTCTTCATCAAACTTCTTTTATTTTTATTCCTTACCCTTCCTATCCTTTTCTCACCCACCTCTGTCACTTTCCTAACCAGGGAATCATTTAGTTCATCCACTCCTCCATCCATAGTCCATTCCATACTCCTCAAATCACACTTATACTGAGACAAAAATAAAAAGAGAAGACTTGACTTACTTTATACACACTGAAAAAATTGTGGCCCACCTTGGAGATCCATGCAATTATAATCTTTCTAGTGCAACATTGAATTATTATAATGTATATAATAATCAAGTAAGCAATGATTCAATCAATTGACTTACCTTACCCGGTTTTTATTAATTAACCTTAATTGTGTTGGCTCAAAGAAGGTTTCAGAGGTTAAATTATTCCCCTTCATTGCAAGTTCCTTTTTTGTCAACATATTTATTTTTAATGTGAGGTCTTCCGATATGAATGCATTTATAAATTATAGAATGAAAGGATATGGTGTATGAAACAACCATTCACAATCGCTTAACTATATTTATTGAAATTTCCAGTACACCAACATGAAATCAATTAATATAGTCACACACGTTCACACTCATCCACACGCAAAACTAGCTAACTAAATAATAAAGTTACCTCTTAATATGACTCCCGTTTTCTATCGGTCGGAGTCGTGTTGTTATTGTCCTCGTTGTTTTCTTCGAGTACAATATATATTTTCCATCGAGTGTTCAGTCGATTTTCTGTTCTCCATTTTCTATGTTTCTATTTTTCTATGTTCTTCAATATTTTTCTATGTCTCACCTCAGTTAATTTTCAGTGTCACATCTGTAATTTATCACTCGTCATATCCACGTGAATGAGTGGACGAGAGCGAATATTACGTGTGTAACCAAGGTGTTACATTCCCCAAACACTCGTAATTTCTATGGTGCTATTTCCTGACCTCCTACTGTTACTTTAATCAATAATATATATAAATCTAATAATACGAGTTCCAGTATCTATGTGATTAAGTTTCCTATTTTCACATAGACACCAGTTCTTCACATCTGTAATTTTCAATGTCAGACACATGGCATTCGTTTTCTATAATATTACACCAAGTAGGATGCAGAACGCTACATTGGCATAAAACCTTACCTCGTATCATTTGCTTTTCTGTTGCAAGTAACGACAACAAGAGTGACTCCGTGAAGCACTAGAGAAAAGACTGGTGAATGGCACCGAGAATATTCTGGCATTCACTGTCAGCCCTGCGTGTTACGTAAAGAGACGAGAGGTCGAGAGAGCCACGTATGTTACAAGATGGTGAAGCCGAACTCGGAGTTCAAATTCATTCACGTATGAGAGTTTTTCTATACTCATACATGAATTGTCCTCCCACTCGCAATTTTCAATGTTCAGACATACACCCAGCACTCGATCACGAATCATTAGTATGCCGTAACTGAATGAATTCGACCATTGCAGGCTGCTACTCCAACGAGAGGCTAGAGCGCCACGAGCTACGTGTATGCTGAATAGGAGTAGGAGATGAACTCAAGTTTAAATCATGAGAAATCCCCAGCCAGGCTATAAGCTCCTCCCCCAAGCTACCAACGTCTGGATCGATATACAGGCGCCACACACAATAGTTTGAATCCTACTGTCTGTCTGACTAGAACCTCATATTATACACATTCACACACCCAGCCATACATGCAATTGTAATGACGCCACGTAAATTAATCATGGTAATTATCCTCTTTGCGAATCATATGGAGATTTTAAAAGAATAACTGTGTGTACGCAAAAATCAATAATTTCAGAGCCAACGAGTGGGGAAACGAAGGATTTAACGGCAGAGAGGGGAGGGACGCAGGCTCAAACAGGAACGCTGTCTCCTACTCTACCTCACACACTCCTGCCTTTTGCTTTCTCAACCACTAGGCTGAAGCATTATTCCTATACTTAATTGATTAATATGTCACGATCAAATTTGACTCGTGACATATACAAATCCCATCTTGCTTCTCGTATTCTCCATTTCTGCCCTCCTTTTACTACATTCTTGGCTGCCTTTCTCACACATTCATATTCTAATACTATCATGTTATGGTCACTCATCAAATCTATCCTTCTCTCTTCATCCATCCACATATACTGTACTCTCCTCCTGGCTCTTTCATTCACTAGCACATAATCAATCACAGATTCACTCCCTAACCTGGACCATGTTGCACGTCCCTCACCTATTGTCACATTCAAGTTCTCTACACCATACTCTTCCTTGAAATTTAACAAAAGTTCCCCATTTCCATTCACTCTCTCTCCTAAAATTCCTATATGTCCATTCCTATCACCCATGACAATAGTCTCTCTTTGTCTATTTTCCACAATCAACCTACCTATTATCCTGTATTTTCTTTCATTATCTTGTCTTGCTCCTGGACCCTGTATGTATAGTCATATAACACACAATCAACAGGATCCTTTCATACTTCCCTTCCATCTTTACATTAAGATATACAGCCATGATGTCTTCACTCATTTCACATTCACCAGTTTTCACTTCCTCTATGTCCACGTCTATGTCATGTCTAACTAATAATCCCACACCTCCACTCTTCTTCTTCCATTTACTTCATCTCTGTCCAATCATACTGTACTTATCACTGTTCATCTTCACTCTCTCACGTAACTGTGTCTCTGTCACACCTACTATATCCAGATTCCATTCACACAATTCATCACTCATATCTTCCAATTTTCCCCCGTAGGGGGGTATTGCCTATATTAATTAATGTGGGCAATACTTACAGGGTTTTGGCGCCCCTTCGGCCCCAGCCATTAGCTTTCAGTTCTTCAACTGTCCCTCTTTTCTTTTCATTTCCTTACTGCTTGCTGTCACACCTCTCTATCACCTTTTTCTGACGCTATAGGACCTCGATGTTGCGGCGCCTAATATCCATCAATCAATCAATCTTCCAATTTTCCCACACCCCATCCACGCACATTCACACATCCTATTCGCCTTCTCTTCATTCCTCCTTTCTCACAGTGCCGTCAGTTATCATCTCTAGCTTTCTGTCTGTCTGCTGACTTTCTAACTCTCTGTAGCTGCTCTGATGCCCTGATCCACTCTAGTACCCTTTTGCCCAGTCTCCTATTTCCCTCCATACCTAGGTGGACCCTGTCTCTCCCAAAATGGTCCACAGTGAGTTATGGCTCCATGTTAATAAAACTGACACCGACGTCATCATCCTTCATCATCTCTATTTTCATTTTATTTATTTCCTTCTGTACCTTTCTATTTACTTGGTTCCTTCTCTGCTCATACCACCTGTCTTCACTTGGCCTCCTCATCACCCCTACCACTGCCACTCTCACATTCTTCTTGCTCTTTTCCATTTCTTTACTCCCTCTACTATCTCATTCACTGTGTCCTGAATCCTGCCCCTCTCCAGTCCGTTACCACCTCCCTGTATAACCATCACTCCCTCATTTATTACCTCTGTCTGTTCCTTGGCTGTTTCCATTATTCTGGCCCGGCACCTTCCCAGTAGGCTTATGTTGCCACTACCCTCTCCCTCTAGGGCCTAGGCCAATGACACTCCTAATATTCTTTGTCCTACTGTCCCCTACTATCACCCTAGGGAACATCCTCCTCTCAACACTCTTCTTTCCTCTCCTGTGTTTATATGGTATGAGTGTCTTCCTTCAACACTACTACATCATCATCTCCCTCATCTGTTATGCCCTGTTCTTTATCTCCATGTCATAAAACGTCATCCCCCCCCCCCCCCTTGGTGAGGTGTTCTTTGCTTTTTCTTACTAGACAGCACAACCCTCACCGTGTCTTCTATGTCCTCTTTACTAGACAGCACAGCCCTCACTGTGTCTTCTATGTCCTCTTTACTAGACAGCACACCCCTCACTGTGTCTTCTATGTCCTCTTTACTAGACAGCACAGCCCTCACCGTGTCTTCTATGTCCTCTTTACTAGACAGCACAGCCCTCACTGTGTCTTCTATGTCCTCTTTACTAGACAGCACAGCCCTCACCGTGTCTTCTATGTCCTCTTTACTAGACAGCTCACCCCTCACCGTGTCTTCTATGTCCTCTTTACTAGACAGCACACCCCTCACTGTGTCTTCTATGTCCTCTTTACTAGACAGCACACCCCTCACCGTGTCTTCTATGTCCTCTTACATCCTCCCTACCTCATCTCTCATACTCATTGGTTCCTCTATTAGATTCCTGGCTTTCAACGTGAGGGCAACATTTTCACTCTTCAACTTGCATGTCTGGCATTCCCATTCACCCTCATTTTTAAACCTATTTTCATACCCACATCGTTCACATGTCATATATATATACTCTGTACCTCTACTGTCTTTTTACCTCTCCCCACTGACCCACTCTCACAGAAACAGATGCAAAAGTCTAGACAAATATAATAAATATAGTATAGTGCAGTACAGAGCTGAAAAGAGGGCACTAAAGACATGTAGACTGGGTTAATTAAGGTGAGGTGAGGGTAAGATTAGAGGCTCAGTTGGATCAGGTTAGGGATAAGGGGGTCGGCAAAGGAGAAAATGACGGTTTAAGTGAAGTGTGGGTGTTAATAGTACTGGTGAATACAGAGATAAATTAAAATGGAGTTTAGTCAGAAATACTTATGTGAAAGATTGGGATGAGTTCATGTGGCACTGATCGAGTGGTAAAACCAGAAGCACACAAACACACAGAAATATTAAACCCTTACAAAATACACTCAAGTCACTTAGCACTATGCAACCCAAGGCTCACAGAACAACTGGCACATGTGAATTACACACAGAGAGGACAGAGAAATGGGTGGGAGAGGAGCAGGGTGGGTTTAGGAAGGGAAGAGGGTGTGTGGACCAGATTTTCTCCTGGAGGTGTGTTGTGGAAAAATGTCTGTAGAAGGGACAGAAGGTGTTTGCTGCATTTATGGATTTGGAGAAAGCGTATGACAGAATTGATCGAGAAGGTCTATGGAAAGTACTGAGAATATATGGAGTGCCTGAGAAGTTATTGAGGGCAGTGAAGAGTTTATATGAGGGTGCAAGAGTGGCAGTCAGGGTAGAGAGTGAGCAGAGTGAGTTCTTTGAATTGAATGTTGGGTTAAAGCAAGGCTGTGTAATGTCCCCGTGGTTGTTCAGTGTATATATGGATGGAGTCATGAAAGAGATACAGGGAAGAGCAGTGGATGTTGGTGTTCCCATGATGGGGGAGGGGAGTGAGTGGAAGCTTCCTGTGTTGCTGTTTGCTGATGATACAGTACTGGTGAGTGATAATGAGTGGGAGTTGCAGGGTCTGGTGAACATGTTTGGAACTGTGTGCGAGAGACGGAATTTGAAGGTAAATGTGGGAAAGAGCAAAGTTATGGTCTTTGAGAGAGGGGCAGCCACAGACTGTGAGGTGAGGTTGAATGGCCAGGTTATGGTGAATGTCAGTTCATTTAAGTATCTGGGCAGTGTGATGAGTAAAGATGGAGGTTTGGAGGATGAGATGCAGGAGAGAGTACAACAGGACAAGAGGGTTGTAGGAACACTGAAGTCAGTGACAAGGAATAGGGTGATGAGTATGGAAGTGAAGAAGACTCTGCATGATTGTGTTGTAATCCCAACACTGACATATGGGAGTGAAGTGTGGACCATGACAGAGAGGCACAGATCAAGAGTGAGAGGTGTGGAAATGAGTTACCTGAGAAGCTCGTGTGGAGTGACATGGAGAGATAGATTGACAAACGAAGTAGTGTGTGAACGATGCAATGTGGATGTGGATGTGTTGGAGAGTGTGAAGAGGAACACCTTGAGGTGGTTCGGTCATATAGAACGTATGGGCAGCGAGAGATTGGTCAAGAAGGTGTATGAGAGTGAGGTGGAGGGATGGAGAGGAAGAGACAGACCGAGAATAAGATGGAAGGGTGGAGTTAGGAGGTATATGAGCGAAGGAGGGATGCCAGTTAACAATGAATAGGAATGCATGGAGGCATTTCATTTGTGGCCACCCCCCCGGGGATTAAGGCGTCTGGCAATAGATAGATAGATAGATAACACACAGAACACACAGGCATAGCATAGGTCCTACGTAAGTACCACCTGGGAATACCACACTAGCGCATGTATAAAAACGGATATGCTAATCATTCCCAAATACACAAAGCGCACAGATCACACAGAGTTACATATAACCCAGAAATTGCTGGCCAAACACAGAACTCACGGTATTACTTAACACACAGAACAATAGGACACTTAATTACACACAGAAATGCCAAATTCCTAACAGTCACATATAAAACAGTAATGCTAGTCACTTACAAACACACATAATCACTTAACACACAAAGCACACAGAAATTACCTTGACACCCATATAACACAGAAATTGCTAGCCAAACACAGAGCACACACTATCACTTAACACACATAACACTTAAATTACAACACAGAAATGCCAAATTCCTCACACACACTTAACTAGTGGAATTTCACACAATTGGTTATCACGGGAACCCAGCGACACACATCTTCACTCCACAGCAGGGTTCATCAATGGGATCCCGGGATCCCAGTACTCCATGAGACATTCAGTCCCGGGAAAGGTATCAGTACACACGGGACTGTCCAGCTGCATAAAAGTGAGATGTTTCCGATGCTTACATCCCAGGAAATTCCCGGGATTTCCCGTTTTCCCGTGATGACAAGAATTTTGCGAGATTAAAAGAAAATCCCGGGAGATTTGTGAGCCACTGGTGTTAAGTTGGTGTTGCAACAGGATTAACATAATTTTAGTGGCATATTTCACCCACATACGTTTATATAAAAGTACACAGAGGTTTATATCTATTTATTATATCAGAACCAAAATATTCTACCAGAAATATTATTACTGTGGCGCTTGGCAACAATTAGTCGTTTACAGCAGGTAAGTAAGATAATATCCTACCTCCATGCTTTACACCCTGTGTAATATTAATGTTTCAATTATAACTATGTATTAAGATGCAATTGTAACAG
The DNA here is from genome assembly GCA_034508575.1 of Petrolisthes manimaculis. NCBI lineage: Eukaryota > Metazoa > Arthropoda > Malacostraca > Decapoda > Porcellanidae > Petrolisthes > Petrolisthes manimaculis. The sequence goes on along the minus strand of JAWZYT010001860.1, from coordinate 81,777 downwards.
GTGTTAACATTTCTTACACATATCTGATAATGTGGCTAAAGCCCCGTACACACTATGCTTCATGATGCGCGATGTGTTGAAAAACTACTTTTTCAACACGAGCCCGCATCACCAACGAGATGATGGGCCAGCCCAATTTAATATGTCAGCTCAGTGATGCATCAGCCTTCAAAGAGGGAGGACATCCACCCCGCTCTGCTCCAATGGTTCAATCACCGCTACCCGCCAAACCCATTGAGTGGACAATAACAAACACCATACACTTCATTGAACTCCTGAAGGAACATCCATCTGTGTGGAATATTAAATGCAAGCAGTACAAGATGAGTAACATCAGGAGTGCAAGTTTTGAAGCTATAAAAGCTGAATTATCGAGTTTTTGTAACTGCACATTGCGGACAGAAGACATCACCCAAAAGCTGCACACACTGAAGACACAGTTCCATAGGGAGATATCTGTAATGAAAGCATCACAGAAGTCTGGAACTGGCACAGAAGATCTCTACACCCTGAAGTTATGGTGTTTTGATGAGTTGTGTTTCCTGGCTGACGGAGAAGCTCGTGCATCCACTGACAACTTATCACAAGATGAAGGAAAAAATACAACTGCACAAGTAAGTTCATAATTTTATTGTGTTCATTTGTACTCCAGCATGAATATAATTTACATACAGTAAACACTCATTATTACACGGGTTATGTGTGTGTAGTAACATATACTGTATGTAGACTAATGTGTAATGAATGTTTGTAGAGTAAACCGTCACTACATTTAACCCTTAAAGACCTATCAACGCCATAAGGCGTTAAAAGAAAATTTGGCCTCAAAACCGATTAACGCCTTTATTTAACAGCCCATAAAAAACTGCATGGGCTAGATATAGCCACAACACTGGTACCAATGGGTAGCCCAGGCCTTGGACTATTGTAATTGATCGAGATTAGCTGACTCCGCCCACTTTGGTGGAGGTGGGCGTGGCTAAAGTACAACCCTCTCTCTCGTTGGTTCCCCCATTTTCCTGATTGCGTGACTGTTCCCCCACCCCACTATATCCTACTTCCTTGGTGGGTGGTGTGACTATCGTTCTTCATGTAGCCTGGGAAGGGATGGGTAAGCTATCTTGGGCACACACTTGTGCAAATACGCGGCGGTGTACCCAAAGATACATGTATCTCTGTATACATGCTGTACAATGTATGCTTCAGTCAATTTATACGTGCTAGGACCACCTATACTGCCTGCATATATTATTTTATATCACACAAAGAAGTATTGCTCATGAAATAAATTGATATGATGACAAATATGCCTCTGTAATAAACAAGAAACGTATGTGTACACATTTTTTCACGTGCTTGAGTCAATTGATATGTGCTGGGACCACCATATACTGCTTGTATATATTATTTTATATCACACAAAGACATATTGCTCACAAAATAAAATAGAAATGCAAACAAAGGCACAGAAATACGTACACATAGAAACATATACGTGCCCATTTCATCTTGACCAGTATGTACTGAGCTAAACAATAGCAGCTGCCTTAGGAGATAATATTAGAGTGAGTGAGGTCACCAACGATACCCAAAACTGCCTTCCTTCACATAAAAACATTCACTTATAAACGAAGATAAATGTACACATTCAGTGTTGTACAGTCACTCACCGCCAATTCCTTCATGATGTTTTTACAGACATTCTGTACACTTCAACTTGTAATTTTGTGCATACTGTATGTTGTATGTTTTACATTGTACAAATAGTAAAATATGTAGTTGTTGCGAAGCGATGCGGTGGCCAGTGCAGGTGGTTGGGATACGCTGGTGGGAATGTTATCATTTTGACCTCATTTTATCTGAGGTGCAAGATAGTCTGGTTTGGGTGTTCCCTCTGTGTGGAAGGGCAAGAGTATGGGACACTCGTTTACCAAACTTTATCCTGACAACCATGGCTGACGACCTGCCTAGCACCTCCACTGGCAGGAGGGATTTCCGAGGCCCCTTTACTACTCCTGCAGTTTCACCGGCAGCCACTCCAACAATATTCCAAAGAGGACCAGGCCTGTCAAGAGGAAACTTGATACCTCCAGACAAATTCGTGATGTTTTGGATGAGATAATCTCTAGCCCTGGGCTCACCAGCGGCGAGGACGAGATGGAGGGGGACCATTTCGCTAGCACCTTCGATGACGACTTCTCCAGTGACGAGGGGGAGGTCTCATCAGAGGACGAGCCTGACGACTCTGACCCTGTACAGTCAGACCCAGATGAGCCAGCCCCTGTATCCCCTGTCATTGTGTCACCTCCTCCCAGGTAACGCAGGAGGGTGAGAGGACAGAATGTTTTGGGACCTCCTTAGGCAGCCAGCACTCCCCTGAAGGGACACAGACCCGTTCCACCTGTCACTGATGTTCGCCAGGCCGAACACTACAGGTGGAGTGAGGTGACAGAGGATGACCCCTTCACCCCCAAGGACTTTGTGTTGGACACGAGTGGTAGTGGTGTAGGGCAGGCTGTGAAGGATCTACCTGTGGCTGCAACACCCATGCAATATTTCCTACTTTTGTTTATATAGTTATTATGGACCACATAGTTCAACACACCAATGCCTATTTTGAGGAGTGTGGTGGTCTTGGCTCGCATCCTGCATTTCCCCCCGCAAAACGTTGGGTCGACACAACTGTGAGAGAAATGTACGTGTGTTTGGCACTGACAATGTTGATGCCGATGGCTAAGAAACATGTTATCCGAGACTACTGGGCAAAAGACTCGCTAAATTACCCGCCTGCATTTGGAAAATTCATGACAAGAGACAGGTACCAATTGCTATTGAAATATATACATTTCAATGATAACGTCCAAGCAGTCGCATCAGTTTTTGAGTCACTGACGAAAAATTCTCAGAATTGTTTAGGCCTCACCAAAAAATTGTAATTGATGAGAGCCTTGTATTGTTTCATGGGCGAGTAGGTTTCCGCCAATACATCAAAACTAAAAGACACCGATTTGGTCTGAAATTGTTTGTTTTGTGTGACTGCAAATCTGGGTGTATTTTGGATATGCTACTGTATACAGGTGCCAAAACCGACATTGTGCATGGGGACCCAACGGGTGTCTCGGGGGCTGTAGTGAAAGAGTTGTTGTCGTCCTACCTTGGAAAGGGGCACATTCTGTATACAGACAATTGGTATACCAGCCCTCACTTGTGCCAGTATTTGTTTCAGCACAACACTGGTGCAGTCGGCACGGTGAGAACCAATCGCCAACAAATGCCAAAGTTCCACCCGAAGCCAAACCCAGGAGATGTCGACTGTAAAAAATGCAAATACATCTTGTCCGTACAGTGGATGGACAAGAGGAGTGTCACCACTCTCTCCACTGTGCACAGGGGGGCAATGCTAGACAGTGGTAAACGTCGACGTGATGTGCCTGTTTTCAAACCCGACGTCATATTAGACTATAATATCAACATGCGTCTCGTTGACATGAGCGACATGATGATCGGTGAAGTGGAATGTGTCAGAAAAACTGTGAAGTGGTACAAGAAACTATTTTTTCATTTGGTAGATTGTTGTGTACTAAATTCGTACATCTATTATAAACAAGTCACACACAAAAAGTTACCACTTGGCTGTTTTGCTCATGACACAATCTACCAACTGCTAGAAGAGTATGGTGACGTGACAAAGCTGTCTCGTGGTAGGGGTGTGTCTATGGGACTTACAACTGACCAGCTGCATGGCAACGACTTCCTTGGGCGTCACTACATGGAGTATATACCTGCGACCGCTCCTTCAGTACTTGCTGGCAGGACCGCCAAGAAACACGGCACTCGTCAGTGCAAGGTGTGCTCTAGAACCACACGACACCCACACATCAGAAAAAGCACCAACATGGAGTGTGCAGAGTGCAAAGTGCCACTCTGTCTGCCGTGCTTCAAGGAGTACCACACCCTTACTTTACTCACTACTAAATATATATACAGTAGCTTACAAAATAAAGGTTGAAATAAAGGAATAACAAAATTATTAGTTTTGAAAATAAGTGTAATAAATTATGTATGTGGTGGTTTCCCCAATATTATTTATGATATGTGTAAAAAAAATGAAAATGATAGTAAAATTATGTATGTTGTTTTTCCCCAATATTAGTTTTGAAAATGTGTAAAATAAAATGAAAATGTTAGTATTATTTTGTGTTTTATTGTTTTCCCAATACTTCTTACTAATTGGCTATTTATTTATGTTATTTTTATGTGAAATTTGGGTAAGTAAAATATATTTTATACTCATTCTTACTTATAATTACATAAAGTAGTATTATATACATAAAGTTCTTCATACAACACAGATATTTCGTCATATTCAGTCATTGTACAATGACTAAATACATATAATAGTCTCTACTTAACAGATTTTGTTGAATTTACATGAGAAATATACGCAAGAAAGCACCTAGTTTCTTTTTGAAGGGGTACCTATGGTATTTCTGGGTCTCCCAGTTACGCACTTTGACGCTCTCTCCTACGCTTATGGATGGCGATAGGAGATTTTTGTTTGCATTTTCTGGTGTGCAAAATCAATCTCTACAAACCCATAAGACATATTTAAGATCTGGCATACTTTAAAATATGACGTGTTTTTGCGGTTCCATGAGAGAGCCGTATTTTGGAATTGCGGTTCGTAGGGGTTAATGAAAGTGGTTTATAATATGACAAACCCTCCTAAAGTTGAAGTACTTTATTAGTTTCTGAGGTGATTCAAATACGACAGCTTTGAGATATACAGAGTTACAGAATGGTTTGAGATACACCATATGAGAATGGATCTTTATTGACATTTTGTTGATGTTTCTTCAGGTCAGACCTGAAGAAACATCAACAAAATGTCTATAAAGGTTCATCTTCAGCATGGTGTTTTCTTAAATGATCATGTTCTGCTTCAATAGTTTAAGGTTTCAGACTGAAACAAAGGTCTATTATGAAAGAAACATGTGTAATTAAATATTTATCAATAAATATTTAGTACAGTATATACGATTATTTGTGAGTCTGGGTGAGAGGCAAGTGGTGGTAAGAGTGGGTGAGGTTCTGATATGGGAGGGTTTACCCAATAATTGTACCTTAGTACTGTACAATATATGAAAGACAAAACCTTGCTTTTACAGAAATGGTGTAAACACAGAAACAAATCTAGGGCCTTGTCCAATGTTCTTAGATCAAAAGCCCAGAAGAGAATACCACTGAATCCGAGTGACATAAAGGACCTACATTCTGTAATCTACAATAATGTCACCACAGAGTACAACAATGTACTGTAAGTACTACAATAAAAGTTTAGTTCAGAATAAACTAATGTTACCATGTAACATTTTCAAGTACTGTATTGTTATTGCTAGTTTTGTCTGTTTCTTCTTACTTTAATATGGACAATAGTAGGCTTATTATTCATTTAAGTCCCACAGCAAAGACCAGTGGAAGTGTAAGCTAGTAAATATCTAGGAAACAAATGTAAAAATAATATGAGATTTGATTGATGGATATTAGGCGCCGCAACATCGAGGTCCTATAGCGCCAGAAAAAGGTGATAGAGAGGTGTGACAGCAAGCAGGAAGGAAATGAAAAGAAAAGAGGGACAGTTGAAGAACTGAAAGCTAATGGCTGGGGCCGAAGGGGCGCCAAAACCCTGTAAGTAATGCCCACATTAATTAATATAGGCAATACCCCCCTACGGGGAAATAATATGAGAAGCCCATTATATCTAGTAAATGTATTGTGTAGCATCAGTTGAAATAGGAGACTCTTCTGAGAGGGAGTTCACTAAGGGAACAAGTCATCACAACTACTGGTAAATACTGTACATAGATACACAATACTTTAATATTCTAAAGCTTGTATAAAAATTTATAATTAAAAAATATTAATGGTATCTTTCGTTTTCATTTTAGGTATCCAACATGTTCTCAGTATCAGAGTATGGCAAGTGTAGCACTTGCTGCCTTTCTTGTCATGTTGTCCAACTCTGAAATAACACAACATGAAGTACCGGTACTGTTACAGTGGAAGGTTCGGATACAGCAATAATTTCAGAACAGCAAGAAAAGGCAAGACTCATCTCTCACTGAAGTTGTAGCACACAAGAAAAAGAAAATATCTGGACCAACACCAAATGCTGCCACAACTTACGGCATCATTAACTATCTTCCAACGACACCAGAATAAGAGGATGAAATATTGATAAAGAGACATACAGAAGGGTTGGCTACTCAATGGCATAAAAATGAACGTGATCTGGAGAAGGTATGAGTAGTTTTGCTATTTTTTTTTTTCATTTAAGAGCTGGGCTAGGAGGGTTTCAGGGCTCCATTATTAACCCAAGCAGAAGCACGTGTGGGAACACAGAATACAAACAAATATAACCGCACCACCACAAAGCTAACAATGGACTGAATGGAGTAAATCATGAATGAACTCGTGTGATCGCGGCTTAAGTGGACCGCGCCGTGATGTCACAAAATGGCCGCCGCACCTTCTAAAATGCGAATCGACTTCCGCATCTCGCGCATAATTTAAATTTTCACGTGTATTTTAATTTCAGTGCCACAATTATGCTTACAGCCTACTTTTAAATTCGGGTAATTAAAAGCCACGTATATGTGGGGTACACTGTACAGTACATTATTTTCTTTCATCCATAGCTGTAAGATGCTGATGCTGATGACAATGTATCATTACCAGTATAAATATATCTAAATGAAGAGATTCTGTTCGTCTGTTGGGCTATACATATTGTCATGTGACCACCTACAGCGCCAGGAATTCACACACAGAAAGTGGACGTTCATGAAGGGGGACAGAGGACATTTACGTCACAAAAAACACCCCACTAATTACTTAATTACACATACTTCACTTCGGATTTATGGTCTATTGATATAATAAATGTAGCATTACTCACTATGTATAACCTGTATTCATTAACTTCCCTTTTGTCACTCGAATAGTATTAATTTTACCTCCAAAAATAAATAATATTATAAAAAATAGCAAGTTTTGTTGCTTTTTTGGTAAATTACGCCTTCCAAAAATTAAAGTTGGCAACACTGACACTGTCCCAAGTTGGAAAGAGCTGTCCAAAGTTCAGAAATTTCTGCCGAACTTCAGACACTTGAAAATTGAAAAAATGAATAAGCAAATTTATCATGCTTAATTTTGTTTGTCTATTCAGTAGGTACTGTACCTGGCTGGCTACCACATGACACTAATGGCATTAACATTGTACCGTTATTAACAGAACACACGTAAAAAATGTCTTAAGTTTGGGTGTTTTACGGTACGGTATATGTAATAATAATTGCACCATTATTAACGCATGTAAAAAGTTTCCTAAATTTAGGTGTTTTACGGTACGGTATATGTCATAATAATAATAATAATAATAACTTTGATCTAGGTCTTACTTACCTTGTGAAACTTCTAATTGTCTGCCTAGGTTAGGTCCTGGTAGTCTGCTAAGGATAGGTTCCGATAGTCTGCAATGGTCCAAATTAGATTAGATTAGGTTGGGTTAAGTTGCGTTAGGTTGGGTTAGGTTAGATTGGGTTGGGTTGGGTTGATTTAGGTTGGGTTGGGTTGGTTTAGGTTGGGTTAGGTTATTTATGTATGGCTAAAACAGGATATTTGCACAATAAATGGAAGCTAAAAATGAACTAATCACTTGAAAAAAATCTTGTAAAAGCTACATAAATTTTGCCTGAAATTTATCCAAATGTTTAATTAAAATAAAATATATATGGATAATGAAAACCATTATGAAATATGAGTAAAAAAAATAACTGGTAATTAACCATTCTATTGGCATTTATTAATACAATGTTGTTATCTTCTTTATTCACAAATTCATATCACTCTGAAACACTTTTCGGTAATAGTGTTTCTAGTGTTGGACTATAATCTGGTTTGTACTGAAGGCATTCAGATTGCAATGTTTTATAGTGTATTTTTAATGCATTTATTGTTCAAGACCGTCACATTTTAATATTTGGGGAGATACAACCCACCCCATGCCTCCCCAACCCAAAAACCCTACAACCCCTCCCCCCCCAACCCAATCTCCATAAACACTTCATTTTCGCCATATTTGAACTAGATTTGTCATAAAAACGCAAAAACACTACTGAGAATCAGTCTGACCTTACCTAACCGAATCAGGACCACAGCAAATTACGATAACGAGCAAAATAGGATAATGGGGGGTGGAATGTATACATTGGCTCCAAAGCAGTGTTGCCAGATGCAGGGAAATTTTTCTGTTTTAGGGAATTTCGAAGTCTACACAAGAAAATAATTTACAGCTCGTTCAAGAGTAAACAGGGAAATTTCTACCAGATGAAGTACCTAAAAGACCATCAGTGTTCAAGAGGACATTCTGATGTTGAAGTTAGCGAAATTTCGTCAAGCAGACATGGCAACACTGGTTCCGAGATCCCTCCAAATTCTAATATCGCCCCCCATTATCTTATTTTGGTCGTTATCGTAATTTGCCGTGGTCCTGATTCGGTCAGGTGAGGTCAGACTAATTCTATTTAATGCACTGTAGTGTTTTTCCAATGAATCTAGTTCAAATATGGCGAAAACGAATTGTTTATGGAGATTGGGTTGGGGGGGGGGCGTGGGGCGGGGGGGTTGTATCTCCCCAAACATTAAAATGCAACGGCCTTGAACAATAAATGCGTTAACTCTTAACCCCTAAAGGACCGGGGGTAGTGAAAATACTGTGCCCACCAGGACCGGGGGTTGAGCGAAAAACACGTAAAATAGCCTGTTTTTACATGCTCTGTACTCCTAACCTACAATGAACGAGTGAATTATTTTAGTACCATGAGAACGAGCAACTCTTCCTCTTTCTATTGGTACCAATGGGAAGTCTGTAGGTTTAATGGTTACAGAATTATGATGAGTTGAATGAGGTACTGTCGCCGTACATTGAGCGCTAGTGTTTGTGTGGGTGTGGTGACCGTGGCAAGGTAGTAGAAAATGGGGATAGGCGCTCGTCAGCTAAGCCACTCACCAGCACACTCGGACATAACAAGATCAATAATTCCTCAATTTTACCCTAGAAAAGGCAGTGTGTACTCAGTCTGAGCATCCCATCCTACTATAAACCAGTGTAGCCAACGTCTGGAGTAAAAAAAAATGGGGAAAATTCCTTAACCTTGGGGAATTTTAGCAATTCGGCATATGCCGGGCCCGGTCCTTTAGCGGCAACCCGTCATATGCCGGGCCCGGTCCTTTAAGGGTTAAATACCAACCCCTCCCTCCCCAAGTGGTAGGTTGAGCTCCCTACCAACTGGGAGGCACTTTTGGACTGTAGAAAGCATCACTGCTTGTAGATATCTAAACCTTGGATATAATCTATATGAATCTTAAAGTTAACATGCCAGACAAGGTGTCCATAATTATGTGAACAGATTACCTTTCATGAACATGTAAAGTTATTCTGATAATTTATGGACACCCTGTATTATGCAGGTTCAATACAGATTGCCAGGAAAAGTAGACACCTAGACCAAGTAGCAATAATTATGACTTGATTTGAGGAGAGTGTTTGTCCATTCCAATAAATATGAGCAAAGATGAACTGTAATGAACATAAGTTTGTTCCCTCAGCCAGTCACAATGATTCAATTCTCTGTGGTTAATTAAACTAAACATATTTGCCAACCATCATCTGTTGTTTAGTAGTTTGAACCACAGGTGCTTCAGTTATATTGTTGCTGGTAATTCATTGTGGCTGCCTTCATAGACGTGTACCATGGACTGATGCTTATCCATGGCTGTGAAAATGGATTCCCTTGAAACTATCTATAACAAACAAAACTTTGACATCAACCCAATAAATATACCAACAATATGATGCATGCAACATGCTAGATCATTTATAAACTTATTTTAACAAATGTACTGCTCACAACAACCCTCGCACTCTTCATTAGACAGCCATTACTTCAAATTTGCTCAATAATATTACTTTATTTTCACTTACATCTATACTTGCGGTTACGTTTTTTACTTACCAGGGCATGATGATAGTTGCAATGCCATGGAATTGACATTATTAAGCAAAATGTGGCAGTAGGGGCACTGTATCTTCAATGTTTGGGCGGCCATCTTTGTTTACAATTGAGGGTGGCGGTCGCGGGCCTCGCGGCCGCCCCAGCTCTCAAAGCCGCGACGCCTGGGTGACGCATTTTGCGGCGCACAGACAGCGCGCGCTGCCTTCCTGAACGATTTCGAGTGTCGCGCACCACCCGCACTGCCTTCCTGAACGCAGCCCAGGTTATTTTATCTGGGGATCAAAAATTATTTGTCCCAATTTTATACTATTGAATTTCCCGCCTAACTGGACTACCTATTGAACATTCTTCTTACGATTTCCCGTGTGGACAAAATTTGCCTAAAATATGAAAGTATTCCTTAATCTGGCAACACTGCACGCAGAGGTGGGAAGTTGGGGACCTGCTAGGAAAACCTCGCTCCCATTTCAAAGTAAATACATACAAAGGTAAATGTATACAAATGTTATTAATGTTATTTACATATTCCACATAAGTCTTGAAAATAAAAACGGGAAAAGAAATGGACATTCTGGTTGAACAGAAAGTGTGAAAATCGAGGACGCAGAAAAATAATTGCAATATTTACCGAAAAATTATCCAATAATAATAATAATAATAATAATAATAATAATAATAATAAGGTAAATTTACACAAGAACAGTGTTCACTATATTGTATACAGTTAAACCTTGTTATAACGGACTAATAGAGGGGAGAGAGTGTCCATTATTGCCATTTGACCGTTATAGCGACAAATTTTTACGAGGGGTAAAAAAAAAAAAAAAAAAAAAAATTATCACAAAATATAGATACAGTTGACTCTCGAATAACGCAATTTTGAGTAATGACTTAAATGAGTGTGGGACATCCGTGGTGGTGGAGGTGGTAGGGGGGAGAGTAGGGGGAAGAGGGGAGATAGTGTGTGTGGTAGTGGAGGTGGTAGGGGGGGGAGAGTAGGAGGAAGAGGGGAGATAGTGTGTGATATCCTTTGTTTACTTTTATCAACCACACACACTGGTGTTTCCTTCTCCTTTCTCTGTCCGAGAAAACCCTTCCTTCTTGATATGGAAGGACATGACCTTCCGTTTTGTAAATGCACCACCTGATATGAAGCTGGTGGTTAACTCGTAAATTACTAAAAACGAGCGAGTCAAACACAAAGTGACAACGCATGTTAGGCCTATAATTCCCTTGACATTGGGCTGGGGTGAATGGAGACTGAGGATAAGGGGGGGAAGGAGCGAGGGAGAAGTGGTGGCAACACATACACACACACACGCTTCGCAGACGACAGTGATATCATTACGTGACATGTTCATTATGATTTCGCTCGTTTTGTGTAAGAACTCCTCAGATTTATTCGAGAGTCAACTGTTAATATACATAAATAGGTATGTAATGATGTGTAAATAATATACCTACTGTATAATGTAAAAAATATAATAGAAAAAAATAGAGAAACCAAAATTCAGAAAAAAATAAAAAAATCCAGCTGATTGTGTCCGTTATAACCGAAATCCGTTTTAACGGGGTCCGATATAACGAGGTTGGTATTTTGGACCATTCTAACACACTTTTCAGCTATGGTGTTTCTCTCAGTGTAAACTTATATAAAAAGTGACTGGGGCCAATTCCCTGGACCTAGCACTACGCGGCTCTAGGCAAAAACCACGATCAGTTTACGATTGTTTACATCGGTCATATCCCGGCAGTTTGCCTAGGTTAGGTCCTGGTAGTCTGATGCAGTCTAAGTTAGGTCAGGTATGGTCAGGCTAATTTCAAATTGCCCCATATGAATATGACCTATTTTGGAAACGGGGCATTTGTGGAAGAAATGCTGGTAAATTTTTACAAGTTGACACAACAGGATTTCACTGGAATTTTGTTTATTTCCTAGAAGGATTTAGTGTGATTACCAGGACCTAACCAGGGCAGACTACCGGGACCTAATCTGGGCAGACTACCGGGACCTAACCAGGGCAGACTACCGGGACCTAACCAGGGCAGACTACCGAGACCTAACCAGGGCAGACTACCGGGACCTAACCTGGGCAGACTACCGGGACCTAACCTGGGCAGACTACCGGGACCTAACCTGGGCAGACTACCGGAACCTAACCAGGGCAGACTACCGGGACCTAACCAGGGCAGACTACCGGGACCTAACCAGGGCAGACTACCAGGACCTAACCAGGGCAGACTACCGGGACCTAACCTGGGCAGACTACCTGGACCTAACCTGGGCAGACTACCGGGTCCTAACCTGGGCAGACTACCGGGACCTAACCTGGGCAGACTACCGAGACCTAAGCAGGAAAAAATATACAGTAGAAATTAGTCAGACCTCACCTGACCTGACCTAACCTAATCTGGACTGGGCCACACTACCGGGACCTAACCCAACCTAATCTGGACTGTAACACACTACCGGGACCTAACCTAACCTAATCTGGACTGGGACACACTACCGGGACCTAACCTAACCTAATCTGGACTGGAACAAACTACTAGGACCTAACCTAACCTAATCTGGACTGGGACACACTACCGGGACCTAACCTAACCTAATCTGGACTGGGACACACTACCGGGACCTAACTATAAGAGGTAACTACTGTTATGCAGCATTTGCAGAAGAAATGGTATATAGAAAAGTGGTTTGTAATAGTGAAATATAAACACTGGTAATAGTAAAATTCTAGAAATGGAGTTGTGGCAACTTGTAAAAATATTCCAATAATAATAATACCATACACAATAATAATAATTATAAATACCATCTTGGTGTTGTTGTTGTTGTTTACACTCTTGTTGTTTCTGCCATGTACACACAGCCTGGAAAATTTGTATACATAAGTAACACACACAATATGTATGTATGTATGTGTGTATGTGTAGCCTACAATTATTATTATTATTAAGAGGGTGTGGGAGTAGGGGACAAGCTTAGGGGGGGTGTTTGGGGGGTGCATGAATAGGGGGATAGACCTGGGATGGGTAGAAAGCCTGTCCCCTAGAGCCTGTCCCCCTACTCCCGCACCTCCCACAACCCACCCAAGCCTATCCCCTTATTCCCGCACCACCCTAAACTCCCCCCAAGCCTGTCCCCTATTCCCGCACCCTTTTAATATTATTAAGAGAAAAAACCTGGTATTTCTGCATAAGAGATCCTCGTTGTTGTTTTTTCCTGCCTATTTTTACTTGTTGTATTCATTAGTGACCATAATATTGATTGGAAAATACTTGGTTTATACATATTCCCTAACCCCTTCCATCATGGGGGAGAGCACTGGGAATCCGGGGTTTTGGGTGGGGGAAAACAAGTAAATTAGCTTATTTTGGTTTTATAGTAGTTTGTTAACATGCATAAATATCGAAAAATTGAAAACCCGAGCCAACTTTTGCCGAAAGTTGGCTCAGGTTTTGCAATTTTCAAGAGGGCTAAATGTCGAAAAATAGAAAATCTGAGCCAAGTTTTGGCACTACAAAAATAACCCAAAATCTATGGAATTCCTACTTGATATTTTTAATTAAAGACAGTCGAACCAACCTGGCCTTACCTAGACCTAACCCTGGCATCCTCTGGTCCTAACCTAGCATCCTCCGGTCCTAACCTAGCATCCTCCGGTCCTAACCTAGCATCCTCCTGTCCTAACCTCACATCCTCCGGTCCTAACCTCACATCCTCCGGTCCTAACCTCACATCCTCCGGTCCTAACCCTAGCATCCTCTGGTCCTAACCCTTGCATTCTCCAATCCTACGGTTCTAAGTTATTATCTAGGGATTGTTTCCAAAATCTTGAGATCTTGGGTTTTTCAGTTTGGCTTAATTATTTATATTAAGAGGTGATTGTTCATGTTAACAAAGAAGAAATACGTTAATACACTCTTAACCAACATGATTAATAAACACTAATCTTAACAATAACAATTATATACCGACATGGATGTACAATTAGGCTATGTAGATAATGTGGAAGACACTATAGTAGATGGACTCCTGGAGCAACGTGTATCTTGGTGGAAGGTACAGTGTAGACTGATATCACAATGTAAATATACACTTACCCGCCACATAAATATATAAAAAAGGGACAAAGGAAATACAAAATTGTGGAAAATTGAAAATAACATCGATATAAGACAACTAGACATTAAGAATAATAAATGTAGTTAAAATGCATGTAATGTTGACATGTAACCACAGATTGAGTTGCAAGTATATGTAATTCTGTGTAGTTATTTCGGAACTACTTCGTCACGAGAATGTAGATAATGCAATGAGGCTAGTGCTGAATAGTGCATTAGGATATAGACACCGTAGACTTATACTGCTACGCTGGACTTGGTCTGAATCGCCGCGCTGGACTTACGCTCGCAATATTTTGAAAGTCTATTTGGCTAAAGTAAGTGCAACCGCCAATTATATTCATTACACACGAACATATAACATTATTCCATACTGAAATACACATAAATAGTACATATTTGCCGTGTGGGACTTATATACATATTTTCCCAACAAACTACTATAAAACCCAAGATAAACTAATTTACGTGTTTTCCCACAACCCAAACTCCCGATTCCCAGTGCTCTCCCCCAAGATGGAAGGGGTTAGGGAATATGTATAAACCAAATGGTTTCCAATCAATATTATGGTCACTAATGAATACAACAAGTAAAAATAGGCAGGAACAACTTAAAAACAACAAAAACATGTGGAACCTTTATGCAGAATTACCTAAATTAGTTCAAAACACACTATAAAACATTGCAATCTGAAAACCTGGAGTCAAAAGCAGATTATGGACAAACGCTGGACTATTACCGAAAATAGTCATAGAATGGTTTAAATAAGTGAATAATGAAGGTAGAAAATGGTCTTGGAATGGTCTACATAAGTGAATAATGAAGGTAGAAAATGGTCATAGAATGGTCTACATAAGTGAATAATGAAGGTAGAAAATAGTCATAGAATGGTCTAAATAAGTGAATAATGAAGGTAGAAAATGGTCTTGGAATGGTCTACATAAGTGAATAATGAAGGTAGAAAATGGTCTTGGAATGGTCTACATAAGTGAATAATGAAGGTAGAAAATGGTCATAGAATGGTCTACATAAGTGAATAATGAAGGTAGAAAATAGTCATAGAATGGTCTAAATAAGTGAATAATGAAGGTAGAAAATGGTCTTGGAATGGTCTACATAAGTGAATAATGAAGGTAGAAAATGGTCTTGGAATGGTCTACATAAGTGAATAATGAAGGTAGAAAATAGTCTTAGAATGGTCTACATAAGTGAATAATGAAGGTAGAAAATAGTCTTAGAATGGTCTACATAAGTGAATAATGAAGGTAGAAAATAGTCATAGAATGGTCTAAATAAGTGAATAATGAAGGTAGAAAATAGTCATAGAATGGTCTACATAAGTGAATAATAAAGGTAGAAAATAGTCATAGAATGGTCTACATAAGTGAATAATGAAGGTAGAAAAACTGTACACAATAACGGTAATTCATTCAATATTTACCAAATTATTTTTATTATTTGTATACCAAATTATTATTTTTCATTATATAATACATGTCCATTTTATCTATAGAAGGCACATGGCCACGGAGAAACAGATAAGAAAAATACAACTAAATAGGCCATATTCAAGAACATCCGTGGTGTATACGATGGTGTGGTACTGTACGACGGCTCTCTGGTTTGTATGTGGAGTCATCGTATCGGTACTATGCCATCGTATGCACCACGAATGTTTTTTAATATGAACCATGAGGTGTTGAGTACTTACAGTTGTTGTTGTCAGAATGTCAGTGTTGCCAGTGCCAGGGGAGGTTGTTGTCAGTGTTGCCAGAAGTTACAGTTATCAGTGATGCTGGCAATATATTATAGATTAAATATAGCATTATATAACTTCAATAAATCAAAAGAAAATAAAGTAAAAATAAAATTAATTAATTAAAGAAGGAGACATGGAACAACAGCAAAGGATAAAACAAATAAGATATGTGCCGTTGAAAAGGCTACACACCCTTGCTCTTGTTCTTTGCTGTTACAGGAACCCCGGGTGTTTATTCCAGGGTTGGCCTTTGTATCAGCAGCTCCTGTAAATAGAAATAGAAAAAAAACAAAAAAAAAACAATACCACGCATATCTATTCACTTTCTACATCTTGCATACCACATTTTCTCCAAGAATTCTTTCCCAGCACCAATATATCAACTGTGCTCTGCTCACACAAACCTAGCAGTAACATCATTTTGGGTAAATCAGCCTCTAGTAAGAAACATCGTGCCATTTCACACATGATTCTCCAAAAACGTTCTGCTGTACCGTTTTGATGCGGGGAATGAGGTGCTGATTACTCCTGCTTAATCTTGTGTTTCACCATGAGGGATTTAAATTCCTTGGATATATATTCACCACCATTGTCAGTCCGCAAACGTTTTACAGATCCATAAGGTGCACTGTCAGCTAGAAATTTCTCTGTGGCTGATATTGTATCACTCTTTTCTTTCATCAGGTAAACCATGAAGGCTCCTGAATGATCATCCACAAATGTAATTGCATATTTAAATCCTCCCTTATCCACTACATTCATTGGGCCAGCTAAGTCACTGTGTATTAAATCTAAATTCCTAGTTGCTCTTTTATCTGGTTTCCTGTTTGTAGATTTACTCATTTTTCCTAAGATACCTACAGGCTTCACAATGAACTCTTTCCTTTTCACCAGAAATATGCATACCTTCCACTGCCTTCTCAAGTTATATAATGTCCTTAAAATTACAATGGCCTAGGATTTTATGCCACTCCTCAACGTTCACTTGCACATTTTCAACATTATTACTGAAGTATAAGTTACCCTCTCTTTTCACGTTGAATACAGAGCCATCTGGTGTAACTGGTTCTGCATGGTTAGGTTCAAAGTTTACACATACACCTTTTCTTGTTGCAGCTGGAACCGAAAATATGTTAAACATATATGAGGGAATGTATAAAGCATTTTTCATCACCATTTCCCTTGGTTTACCATTTATATCATACAACATCACACTAACATCACCTCTGCCTAATACATCTCCAGTTTGTCTACTTCCGTCTGCTAGTTGCATCACTTGTTTATCTGGTTCAAAGTCTCTGTCCAATCTAATAAACTTGGTCTTGTCTGTTACAATATGCACTGATGCACCACTGTCCACCAACAATGTACTGGTACCTGCCTTATTATCCTTGAGAGATTGTGTGCTGGCCTGGAATGCAAAGTTGTGGAAGTTGTCACCCTCGTCACTGTCCTCTCCTCTTGGTGCTTGGTTTCCCTCACTGCTTACTGTGTTTGCTGTGGTGGCATTCTTCTTCCTGCACTGGTGTGTGTTGTGGTTATTGGATTTACACTTGTTACACCACCTATGGTTCTGCTGGGCTCGCTGGGGACACTGGAAGGACTTGTGACCTGGCTGGTGGCACTCATAACATTTCAGTGGGAATCTGCTTGTATTCATCACACTTTCTTCCTCACGGGAGCTTCTTAACTTTCCTGATTCTTCATAGTTCATCAGGGCCTTCTTGAACTCCTGGAACGTCATTTCCTTCTCCCGTTGTTCCACCACTGTGCTGAAGGTGTCGTATGCTTGAGGGAGTCCACTCAGCACCATCGCCATAGTCATACTATCACTTACTGCTTCGCCTGCTTTCTTTAGTGCTGCTGTCACTGCTTCTGTTCTTATTATGTAGTCTACCAACTGTTCGTCTCCGCCCAGCCTGAGTGTTGACAGTTTCTTGTACAGTGAAATCACCCTTGGTTTGCTTGCACCCAGGTAATAGTTCCTTAGGATCTGCAATGCTTCCTTGCCTTTATCTGCTGCATCGCGAAGAATCAAGGCAATGCTTCTGTCATCTAGTAGCTGAATCAACTCTGCATATACTTGTTTGTTCTTACTTTCTTCCGGCGTCCTTCCCTCCAGTAAAACTTCATCAAGCTCCTTGGTCATCAAATTACCTCGAAACTTGGCTTCCCACACTTCAAATTTTTCTCCATCTCCATCAAACACTAGTCTGTGTCTGGGCCCATAACCTGTTAGAGTTGATGACATCTTGTAGGAGACTGGAGGGTGTGAGGATCACAGAAACAACGAGTTGCCGGGATCTATGTATTCTATGTAAACAGCTGGGAGTCTCAGTCTCCCATCATACAGCATAAACAACAATGCAGCAGCGCCATGCCCATCCCACACATACAATACTGTACATCATTAATAATACAATAATATACTCCTTAGTGACATAAGGTTTTTTTTTTTAACAAAATCCAACTCAAAATTAGGCTGGGGTGTGTTGTTCACTGTGCCAAAGTACCAAACCTATTAAACAATTACTTCGGCTGAAAATCGCGAAAAACTGTGATTCGCGAGGCCTGAAATGCATAGTAGTGTGTGTGTGTGTGTGTGTGTGTGTGTGTGTGTAACTCCTCTTGTCTCCTGTATAGTGACGTATATAAATAAGGTGTCGTCATCTAGTGGGACAGAAGAGAAGCTACGGTACCAACATCACCACGAAGCTCCACTACTGTTTCATCTGGTGCGACACCCAATAATTTCGGGGCCTCACAACAGTCATGGGCTACTGACAGCCTACAGCCCCGAGGTTGAGGTATAGAAAAAGAAAATGGTGTAACCATTTTAATTTGAAGTTCATATTCTCGTCCTGTCCTTTCACTATCCCTCCCTTCTTTACCTTTCTCTGTTTTATCATCTGATGTACAGTCGGCGGCAAAAGTCCTGTCGCCTCACTTGCTTCACCGAGGAACGCGATCTTCATAGACTCGATATTATTAAGTGTAGAAAACGTGCATATTTCTCGAGTCCATGAACACTGCTTGTCTCGGCGAAGCAGGTGAGGCGAGTAAGAGTAAGGGTTGATGGCAGGTGTTTCAGATGTGAGACGGAACTGGTAGCTCACACAATGCCTGGTGTATACGATGGTAATGCTGAACTGGTGAAAGCGGGAGTGGAGGAGACTGTACAGTCATCTCATGTACAGTCACGAGCACTAATAAATATTCAGGTGTGTTTCAATACCTAGAGACAGTAAATAAATGCACAATAAAATCTCCATTGGAATTACTTCGTTGGTGAATTTGTCCTGTTCAAAGCTTCAACCAGAGCTGTAAACTTATTAGTGCTCGTTACTGTTTCTCTCTGCCTGGAATTTCTCACAACTATGTCTAGCCAAATTCATTTTCGTCACCTACATTTTTATTACGTTTTATTTCTTACTTATTTTAAGTGACCCCGTGTTGTAGTTAGAAAATTGGAGGTTAGTGAGTCCTTCAAACATTGCTATGAAACACACACACACCTATATGGAAGGAGCTTGTTTCGTGGCATAGTAAGGAGGAATCAGAAGCCACCAAGTCTCATACACGATCACAGGGTCCTTAAGGGGGTGTGGGAATAGGGGGACAGGCTTGGGGAGTTTTGGGGGGGTGCAGGAGTAGGGGGACAGGCTTGGGGGGGGGACTGAGGGGGTGCAGGAATAGGGGGATAGATTTGGAGTGGGTAGAAAGCCTGTCCCCCTATTCCCGCACCCCCCAAGCCTGTCCCCCTACTCCCACACCCCCTTAACTATCGCCTTTCCTATATATAAACTTTTGGAGACAGGATTTCCTCACTCACTCACCCTTATATTAAACTTTACCAGGTGACCAAAGTTGAGAATGTAGCCGGGCTCCACTTGTTGTCTTCAAAATATCCCGAAGCTCAGAGACGCCTTACATAAACACATCCGTTCACTACCACTGTCAGCCACTACTACTTTATGTATGTGTATGTGTGTGTATAAGAGAGAGAGAGAACGTGTGTATGTGTGTATGTGTGTGTAAGAGAGAGAAAACGTGTGTGCATGTGTTTGTGTAAGAGAGAGATAGTGTGTGCGTGTGTTTGTGTAGGAGAGAGAGAACGTGTGTGTGTGTGTGTGTTCTCCGGTAACAGCCAAGTAATATGTCCTTTATCATCTTGGTCAATACTCATGTTTCATAATCATAACCATAATAATACCAACGTTTTATTACAGTAAGTCTGAACTAACATATTCTACAAATACTCTTTCTGTGTCTGTGTGTGTGTTTATATTTTCTTTTCTTTTTTATAGAGTAATGTTGTTTATCATCAGTTCTTTATTATTTCAATGTATGTATGTATGTATGTATCACTTCACTATTATTGTCCATCACAGATAAAAAGACTTTAATTAATAAACAAAGGAGGACTGATAATAAAACATTGATGTGCAACAAATGCAAACTTTTTGTGTTTATTAAATCACAGGTTACAGTCAAAGCAAATAATTCCAACAAACTATTCCCAGCAATATCAGGTACAATTATTTTTACTCATCTGGAATTATTTCCTGGCATACTTTGGGTGAATCAAGGTATTCCAATGTACACTCGAGCTCGTAAATTCGCGACCACATCCTCAAAATGTTTATGTCATCTGAGCTGGTAACACTGTGTGGAGAAGGTGTCGTTGTAAGAGAAAGATTGTATCATATCCATCTACTATGTTCCACCAACTCTTATTCCTCCCCAAATAAATGTTACCAGCTCAAATGACATAAACATCGAAGTACGTGGTCCCAAATAAATGTTACCAGCTCAAATGACATAAACATATAAGTACGTGGTCGCGAATTTACGAGCTCAGGTGTACAGCCACAATCAAATATCCACCAACACTTTCCTTCCATCGTAGTAAATATTATCTTGGTAATAAAGAACAACACATGAATGATTTTGCAGCACCTCATAATAATAATATCCACCAACACTTTCCTTCCATCGTGGTAAATATTATCTTGGTAATAAAGAACAACACTTGTATGATTTTGCACCACCTCATAATAACAATTGATGGAGGTTGAGTTGACATAAGTTGTTCTATGATTATATTGTGAAAAGATACTGATTAATTTGTATGTACAGTCGGCAGCATAAGTTCGCTTCATTTCCACCTATGTATGTATGAGCTATAATGATGATATTACACAATGTAAATGCAGAGATGACAGATATAGTTCACATGTGGTAAATTACGTATGTTGTTGGTATAAAAACTATTTGAGAATGCAACTATCTGGTCATATTAACATTATTAAAGTCATGAGACAGACACAAATTTATGCTGCCGGCTGTACGATGGAAGGAAAGTGTCGTTGGTTATTTGATTGTGGCTGTACCAAAAGAATAGACTACTATCTCATTAAAATACAGTTTATATTCAAAGTAAATATCTGTACAAAAAACAGTAAAAGTCTGTGTGTGTGTGTCAGTGCAACAACAGTGTGAGAATCACTAATTCATTTTATACTAGGTATAGAACACACACATACATTTTCTCTTTCTCCCTCTCTCTCACACACAAGAAACAAAACACACATACTCTCTCTGTGTGTCTCTTTCTCTATCCCTCTCACAGTAAACCAAAACTAAAATACACACACACATATATTATAACTCCTTATAGTGGGTACAGCCATGACTGATAATGATGCACCAGCGTCCAAGATGTGTTGGAGAGAAAAACAACAGAGTTCGAAAAATTAAGTCTTCTAAACCTCTCTCATTTTTTAGAATGGTTTGGAAAATAATTAGTTGGAACTCTGTTTAGTTGCTCTCCAACACTCCTTGGACCGTGGTCCAGCACTATCAGCCATGACTGTACATAGAAATAATACAAGTTGTTGATATCATGTTATAACTCCTTATAGTAAGTACATAGTAATAATACAAGTTGTTGATATCATGTTATAACTCCTTATAGTAAGTACATAGAAATAATACAAGTTGTTGATATCATGTTATAACTCCTTATAGTAAGTACATAGAAATAATACAAGTTGTTGATATCATGTTATAACTCCTTATAGTAAGTACATAGAAATAATACAAGTTGTTGATATCATGTTATAACTCCTTATAGTAAGTACATAGAAATAATACAAGTTGTTGATATCATGTTATAACTCCTTATAGTAAATACATAGAAATAATACAAGTTGTTGATATCATGTTATAACTCCTTATAGTAAGTACATAGAAATAATACAAGTTGTTGATATTATGTTATAACTCCTTATAGTAAGTACATAGAAATAATACAAGTTGTTGATATTATGTTATAACTCCTTATAGTAAGTACATAGAAATAATACAAGTTGTTGATATTATGTTATAACTCCTTATAGTAAATACATAGAAATAATACAAGTTGTTGATATTATGTTATAACTCCTTATAGTAAGTACATAGAAATAATACAAGTTGTTGATATCATGTTATAACTCCTTATAGTAAGTACATAGAAATAATACAAGTTGTTGATATCATGTTATAACTCCTTATAGTAAGTACATAGAAATAATACAAGTTGTTGATATCATGTTATAACTCCTTATAGTAAATACATAGAAATAATACAAGTTGTTGATATTATGTTATAACTCCTTATAGTGGAGTATAACAATATAACAGCAGGTCTTTTATATAAAACATATCAACTTAATTAATAGAATATGCAGTTTATTTTGTCATATAATAAAACATTGAAATTATTAGTAAAAAGATAGTATTAAAACTTTTTACTGAAAACATGAAATTTGATAATAATTAAGATAAATATAAAATAGGTTATACTGTTTATCAAGAGTAAACAAAGTTCATAATGTGATGTGTGCTTCATTGTTACTGGTTTGTTGGCATTTGTGTGTGTAGGTGTGTGTTTGTGTGTGTGTTTCCTTGTTACTGATTGTCTGGTACTTATGTCTGTATGTGTGTGTGTTTCCTTGTTACTGGTTGTCTGGTACTTGTGTTTGTATGTGTGTGTGTTTCCTTGTTACTGGTTGTCTGGTACTTGTGTTTGTATGTGTGTGTGTTTCCTTGTTACTGATTGTCTGGTACTTGTGTCTGTATGTGTGTGTGTTTCCTTGTTACTGGTTGTCTGGTACTTGTGTCTGTATGTGTGTGTGTTTCCTTGTTACTGGTTGTCTGGTACTTGTGTCTGTATGTGTGTGTGTTTCCTTGTTACTGGTTGTCTGGTACTTGTGTTTGTATGTGTGTGTGTTTCCTTGTTACTGATTGTCTGGTACTTGTGTCTGTATGTGTGTGTGTTTCCTTGTTACTGGTTGTCTGGTACTTGTGTCTGTATGTGTGTGTGTTTCCTTGTTACTGGTTGTCTGGTACTTGTGTCTGTATGTGTGTGTGTTTCCTTGTTACTGGTTGTCTGGTACTTGTGTTTGTATGTGTGTGTGTTTCCTTGTTACTGGTTGTCTGGTACTTGTGTCTGTATGTGTGTGTGTTTCCTTGTTACTGGTTGTCTGGTACTTGTGTCTGTATGTGTGTGTGTTTCCTTGTTACTGGTTGTCTGGTACTTGTGCTCGTTTATAAAGAAAGAGAGCCAGCCTACGATACATTGGGGCAAGGTACAGCATAATGTTAATGTCCACAAACCTAATCCAAGAGAAGCATAGAATTCCAGATATTATTGTGGCAATGAACACGGTCACAATTTCCAGCCTCGGCAAATACAATGCCACACTCCGGATTTCTGCTTTCCACACCTGGTCACACAACGATATCTTCTGTGTTGAGTTTGTATCTTGTTCAGAGTCAGTAGTGTTGGGTTCATGGTCAGACATTTCTTTTTTAATTTCCGTGATATCTTTCTCAATGTCCGTAACATCTTGCATAATGTCTGAAATATTAACACACATAGTGAGTATAAGAGAGAGAAAAAAACAAAAATATTAACACCAATGTTGATCATGAGAGAGAGAGAGAGAGAGAGAGAGAGAGAGAGAGAGAGAGAGAGAGAGAGAGAGAGAGAGAGAGAGAGAGAGAGAGAGATAACAATGATCTCATTATCTTATCATTATAATAATATTGACTTATACTGTAAACAAGGTATTATTTCTTAACACTATAAATACTCATTATATATATGTGTGTGTGTGTGTGTGTGCGTGTATGTAATCCAATGAATTGTCTGTTGGTTGATGTGTGTGTGTAGGTATGTGTCACGGATCGATCCGTGATCATAACGTAACGTACGTAAGTAGTAGGATGCTATATATTATATATATATTAATAAAGGAATACCACGTGTGGGGAATGTTCGAGAAGGCATAGAACAGTGGTATTTTCCTCAGCCAGGAATGTGAATATAGGTGCAGGCTATTAATCCCCAGGTAGACAGGAAAGGTCATGTCATGTCAGGTCAGGTGAGGTCGAGTACCCACTCACTCCATCCCGTGTCTGGAGGTACTGCTACAATTTTGCATTAATAATTATGCTATGGGGGCATCTATTACTTATTAAAATTGATTTTGAAGTGGAAGGGAATCATTTGCAAGCAGTTGCATGTTATGGGAAAAGTGATTTGCATGTATAACTAAAGTGTGAGTGACGATATGTAAACGTAGTCAAGGATTAGGCCATACGAACACGTAGATACTGGACAGTCTATCATGAGTCACTGGCCAGGTAGAAAAAGGGTAATTATCCCTACCACCCTTGTCTTGATTTTTGAGAAATACATTCAGTTGGTATACACACTCGACGAAGAACACACCTCGTATCAGCTCTCCTCCTTGCCTGGGGGCCTATAGTTTTAACGTAACGTCGAATTTGTTTAATTACTTTTTCACAAGGCTTATTGTTATTTAACTCACTATTCATTCACTTGACGAGAATCAGTAAGGTGTCATTTTACAGGTGAGGAGAGGGCTGGCCGGAATTTACGAGTGTGTGTGTGTGTACAAGGGACGAGTGTGATTGACATTGAAATATACCAACTGGGTTGCTTGATTTCCATTACTATTACGATAACGTAATTACCGCCTCCTGTGTGTGCGAGGGTGAAGTGCTAGCTCGTGATAAGTATATTAAAGTAACGTAATACTACTGTCCACGTGTACTACGAGCGACTGAGGGAAGCACGTGTCCGAGCGACGGAAGAGTAAGTAATAGATAGTTACTGTGAACGGAAGTGTGTGTGTGTGATTTTTGATTGAATTTAATTATTCATTTGTTGGCTTGGAATTTATTTTAATAAATAGAGAAAAATTGGCAATTGTTGTTGTGATTAACCATTATTACATGCTCTATAACCAATACATATATAGCAGGACGAACCCAGAAATAAATTTATTGTGTTGGAGGGAAGGATACAGGGATTATAACTCTGGGTAACTCGCTGCAGCCAACCAACGAGATTACATATTACCAGTAAGGTAAGCTTTTGGTAATTTATTATAAAGCTACATTTTATTGATATCACTGTCCACCCCCACAGTATGTGTGTGTAAGCCTCTGAGTTATTTGTTGGTTGGTGTTTCCCCTTGTGTGTGTGTGTGTGTGTGTGTAAACCATTGAGTTTCCCCTTGTGTGTGTGTGTGTGTGTGTAAACCGTTGAGTGTCCCCTCTGTGTGTGTATAAACCACTGAATTATTTGTTCGTTGGTGTTTCCCATTGAGTGAGTGTGTGTGTGTGTGTGTGTGAAAACCATTGAGTTTCCCCTGTGTGTGTGTTGATTGGTCAGGTTGTATGTTATATGTTGTGTATAAGATAAGTTTGGTTACACTCACCAGTGGGACAGGGTTGACTCACTGTACCACACTCTTTACGATATAGACAATTAATAGAGATTGTAAAATTGAGGTGGTGAGACAATGGCCGGCTACAGTTGTATTGTTGTGTAGTCTGGTTGTGTCCTGGTGTGGTCTCAGTCACCCTCATCCAGTCGATACCCACCTGTAATAATACATTATGATAATTACACATTCATAGACACACCTATCACACCACCACCACCACCAGTGTTAACACTAGGACAACAACAACTACAAAGAGTGAACACCACCAAGTTATTAGGTGTCATGCTGGATGACAAACTTAACTGGAAAAGCCACATCAGCACCATCATCCAGTCAGCCACATACCGCCTGTTCATATTAAGGCGACTGAAGTCCCTCGGTACACCCCAGAATGAACAGGTGGGAATATATAACACCTTCATCATTCCCAAACTTACTTACGCCTGCCCTTGTTGGTCTTCAGCCATCAATCAGACACAGAGGCAACAGTTAGAGAGGGTACATTCTGGGTACAGCATTCACCACCTACCTACAAGCCCTCAATACCCTCACAATACCATCCCTTGCCACCAGACACCAACAGCTCCTCTGGGACTTCAGCAAACAACTACTAATCCACCCACGACACAGAAATCTTCTCCCACCCACCATACCCAAACCCCGTCACGATGTCCGTCACTTCAACATACTCCAACCCATAAAAGCCAGGAATAGTCCAATCCCAACAATAGTATCTTTAATAAACCAACAGCACAAATAAATATATGTACCATAATATATGTCCATGTGTGAGTGAATATGCGTGATTGTATCTGTGTACGTCTGTGTGCTGTTTGTGTGAATGAATATTATGTGTGCATGTGCGCGAATGTATTTGTGTATGTCTGTTCATTCATCTATATTTATCCATATATTATCATCTATTCCATCACGATTTTTGTAATGTATATTTTCAGCCCTCGGCTGCCTCACTGAATAAACCTTTTATTATTATTATTATTACC